>VMOF01000111.1:9967883-10252883 GCA_011764245.1 Trialeurodes vaporariorum | reverse complement strand
ATCGGTTGAGGAAAGATTACACTGTTCAATTCAATGTGTGACTGAAATGCACGAAAATACTCTGATCTCTAATATTTTCTCAACCGGTGGAGTCGTCGATGACTTTAAAAAACTTGCGGGTATTTTAATTAATTAACGGAGTTTCCACCGATTTAAGAAAGATTATACAGAATACAGATCAGAGTATTTTCGTGCATTTCAGTCATATGCATTGAATATAACTGTGTAATCTTTTCTCAACCGGTGGAATCATCGGTGAATTGAAAAATGCGATTAATTATACGTAAAACGGCAGCCCTGCGTTTTGAAGATACGTACTGGGAACTTTGTTAAAAATTGTGTGCGTAGTGACGTCACCACGCGGAATTCCCATTTAAAACAATGTGTGTAGGCCAAAATCTTATCTCCGGAACAATGGAACATCATTAGAAAGCAAAGGCGAAGGCATCTTTTGTTCTCAGCTCATATAGCACTTTTTATTTTCTTTTATTCAACACAGCATTTTAGACCCTTGCAACTGCCTCATTGATAGTTAATCTGTCTATATATATCGAAACCTTTCAAGAGCTTCACTGCTGTTAATGTAATTTTGTTGTCATCCAACGTAGGAGTCATAAGAATTTACTCTCAAAAGTGAAATCTGCTGACAGTGAGACTGGACTTTTGGCATGTTTATATGAGTCTAAAGCACGTTTCGTTTTTTAGATTCGTTCAAGAAAACTTGATTGACTGAAATTGCGAAGGAATCATATTACAGTTTTATTTGCATTGATATTAATGCAGCGGGTGGGCTGCTCGTGACATCTGGTACGCGTCAAATTGAGCCGGTGTTGTGCCAGCATCGGCATCGAATGAAAACGCGGCATTTTGGCGATAGATTAACGATTTGAACGCCGCGCTGCACTTGCCGGGGCCTAAAAGCTTCTTGGCTCCTGTCATCAACACGTATGCAGCACGCACAACACGCTCTCACAATTCGCGCCTCCATTTTTATCGCTTTTCGATCGGGTCGTTCTCTATATTTCCCTCTATAGCCTTTCTATAGATAGGTCTGTATCATTTCCAAAATGCATTGCCTATCTAGCGAGTTTATCGTTTGCGTCATATTGAACGTGTTGGCAAAATATGTTACGACTGAAAATGTTTTATATTTACTAGGGAGGTCGACACAGTTTATGTATAGGTTACGTTAAAACATACGATAACAAAGTTATGTTGCAACTTACGTTAAAGTTACGTGAACGTACAGTTGCGAAAGTCGTAATAGTAAAAAATCAAGAGTAGGCGATATTGGCGAAGCGACTGATTATAACATACGTTAACGTTACGCGAACATACAGTTGCGAAACTCAATAGTAAAAATTAATTAAGAGGTGGCGATGGGGGCGATCCAAACGACTGAAAGATTACGATTCACTACATTTTTAAGGTAGAAAGCTATATAAAGCTATTTTTAAAACCAAATATCCTATAAAATTAAAATCAATTAAGTGTGTGAGCCCTGCTCTGATTACCACGCCAGGGTATTTTAGTTTTCCTAACTCAATCTGCCTCACGCAAATTTAATTTCTCATTCACAGCAGCAACGACCCTAAAACTGTTAACAAATATTTGCGAAATAATGTTTCGGTGCCTTCAATTCGGAGCATAGGCAAAATGAACGCAGCGGAGCAGGAATATTTAACTACCCACTAAATTTGAGTGAGCTACCATTGATTAGAGCTTCGACCGATAATCTCTGACATTTTTCCAACCTTTGTTTCTCGTGTTACATAATGGAAAAGAGTGAAAATGAATTCAAAACTTAGATGATCACTAAATGAAATTCTTTTCGCAAGAGATTATCAATAATATTTTCTTAAAAATCCACAATTTTCTTGTTTTAATCCTTCTTTTCTGGGCTCAAAAATGGATCATAAACATACTCAGTAACTCTGCAATAATAAGCATTAAGCATCGTTATTTGGCATGTCGAGGTTGATCGCGTTTGTACTGCAATGAAAATTTCATAAACATGGTTTTGTAGCTCTTGATATGGGCTTTCAGAATATATATAGTTATATACACTTTTCGTCAGTCGCTTTGCCGGCATCTTGATTTTAGCGAGGGACAGAACTTATGGCTAGACTGTGTACCTACCTTGCGTGGCTTTTGGTCAGGACAACCTGCGCAGAGGTCAAAAATACGTCTCTCATCCGCGCATGTGTAAAAAGAGCTGTAAACAGCAAACCCATCTGAAATGACCTCTCGCAATGAAGGCTTGGTCGAACTCGGGACGGATCCGATAAATAAATATAGAAAGAAGCGCTATCGAGGCTGAAAGCGTGGGTATAAGAAAAAGATTTGATGGCGATGTTATATACTGCAGAGCTGAGGGAGTATGTGCTTGGGCTTGAGGCGAGAGGCTCGGGGCGTTTCAATCGCCAACACTGAAGGCTCCTCGCCGGAACACACCGAAATTAGGCTTGCTCTTGTCGTATCAAAGATGATATTTTGATAACATCAAGAAAGTAAACACCGTATACATACGAGAGTATAACTGTGAAGAGTTCGCAAGCAGCTAGCAGAGAGTGGCCAAACTGAGAAGTGGCGCGGGGCCCAGGCAGCCGAGGCTTACTCACCGACAGAGCACAATCCCCGCGTAACATCGCGTATCATTTCTCATTAATATATCACATTCGTTTCCGGTGCTTCCTCCCCCGCCGGAAGTAGGGCCGAACTTCATCAAAACTACGTACGAAATAGCCTTCTCCACATTTCCCGCTCCCTCCCCCCCCACCCCCCAACCCACCCGCTCCCCCTTTCCCAACGTTTTCCCCGAGCTTTCGCATCCCGTCAGACTATAGATATATATTTTTCCTCGGATAAGACTCCTCTCCCGATTTATAAATTTTTATTCCGATATTTATTTTTAATACCTTTTTTCGTGGGTAAAATCTGTTTCCTTGACTTTGCAGCTTCTTTAAAAAAAAAAGTTGAGGCGGGAGAATAATCTTATATCTCCTGTGCTGCCGACTCCTGATGCTAGAGGTAGTTTCGGAGGTGTAGGTGGACCTAGACCGATAATCTTTGGAATTTGTCAAAATTATTTCTGGTATTACTCGATGAAAATGAATAAAAATGAAATTGAGTGTTCACTTTTCAATGAGGGAAACTTTAAACTCAAAAGAATAAAGTCAGGAGCAAATTCGGTATTGATTTGAAGGAATGAAAGTTGAAAATTCGGCAAAGATTATGGTTTTGGTCCGCCTACACTTCTAAAACTACCTCTATCTCCGTGAAAGAAAGGCGTTGTTGATAAGTATCTATGAGACAAATAGAGACTTAACACAGTAGCATCATGTGCTATGTTTCCCGTGTTATGAAAGTTAACTAAGTATAATGAGATTATTTTTGTTTGGAGCTCAAAAAAACACCAGTCAACGGTCACCTGCTGTTGAGTAGGTGGTGAAAATTGCTTCAATCAAAATCTACCTGTAATTTCCCTTCGAAAACAAAATTTTACAAAAATTAAGGTTCACAATTTTGACAAAATCAATCAGAAACCGTTGATCTGTAAATGAAAACACCGATTTAAATCCTGAATGAGAAAACTTAATCAATGTCTATCACTCAACAGTAAGTGACTGTCGCCTCTTGTTTCCATGAGTCTTGACCTTTGGGCTCATGGAAGAGGATAGCACATTCTCAATGAAAACAAAGGAGTATTTTAAAATGAATCCTTTCTACAGCCTAAATGAGTACCTGAAACCATTGAAGTGATGGACAAGTCTTTGTACTCCTCTGTATAGTAATTAGTTATTATATTTTCTACTTACCTACTGTTCTTAATACTGTTCTGTTATATGAATGTAATAATGTATAAATGCCCCTATATTTGACCTGTACTGAGCTGTAAAGCTGGTGTACTAATAACGAATAAATAAAAATAAAAAAATAAATAAATTGGACACATTTCTCAAAGCTTTGCACTGCTGGATCTTTTTCGTTTCTGATAAGTTTATTCAGCACCATCAAAACTCCCTTTTGTAAAAATGACCAGTACAGCTGGGTCCATGTAAAATCTCTCTTTCACTGTGCAGCTTTGCACTGCCCACCCAAGTGGATCTTTTTGTATATGAATACAGTATAAATCAACGTGAAAATCAGTTGTTATTCAGTATGGATACAAATAGATTCATAAACATCTATACCTATGCCCTATGGTCTGTACCGCGAAATATTTATACGGACGTAGGTACAATTTGCGGACACCCGTATAGACCATTTTTACCAAGTTCAAACGTTTAGATAGGGTAAGTCTTTTAACGCTCATCATAAATTAAAGAAAACCCTAGAACGCACCATTTTGAGCAACGGGTTCTGACAAGTAGCGATGTCTGCTTCTGAAATGGGGCTCATACAAACTTTTGCTATAGGGGATTGAAGAGTTGATTCTTCCATAAAAATCTGTAAAAAAGACGATGAGTCGACTAGAGACGCACGAAATTCATTCTCAGAATCGGGTTTATAGTGGTGGAGAGACGCAGGCACCATGGGAGATTCCTATCCAAGTTGAGACATATCTCTGTGTTTCCGTAGAGGAAGTGACATAATAGACAGGAATCTCCCATGATACTGTGAGCCGTCATTAAGATCTTAGCGTTTTACAACAGTTACGAGAATTTATTACTGAATTTTGGACTTTCTTAGTGTGATTTTCTTGATTTTCGCTGGTTATTACGTATCAGATTGGACTACTCATTTGCTCATAGCAAAAGTTTGCAAGAGCCCCATCCCGCAGGTATGAAGAAATATTTTAAAAAATATTTTTAAAACATTCACAATATTTTAAAAACGTTTTAATACAAATATTTTTTGGCAACTAATTGGCATGAACAAAGCATGTTTTTAAAATGTTTTAAAATATTTACAAAAGGTTATCGAAATCTTTTTGGCAAGATTTTTAAAATGTTTTTTAAAATATTTCTTTCATATCTGGGATTCATCGGAACGCGCATCGGCGAGTGGTTAGCAACGATTCTATACACTGCTCATTAGACATTTCTTGCCAAATTTTATGTTAGAAGTGATTTCTATTGGTTCGACAAAAATACTTAAACCGCAGAAAGAAAGTCACTAAATTGGTCTTATAAAATTGTTGTAATGCCATAGTTTTAACGCAATCGCGTGTATTATAGCAGCCTCTTTTTGATCGTGTTTGAAGATCTCTTAAATTCATTCACCCACCGCATAGCTTCTCAAGAGTACGCGCCCAAAATTTAAATACTTGTCTGAGTTTCACTCAGTGTCCATTCATCATCCATCAAAACCCTTCGTCGTGGAAACATTTCAAAATTCAGACACTCATCATAAAGCCAAATGAGCGCGCGGGAGAAGACGAGAAGAGAGTCATCAAGGATAGTTTAACGCGTTTCTTTACTCCACTAGCGGATTCAGTGGATTGTCTTTCTCTCTCCATGGCCATTTGATCGCGTGTATTAGAAAAGGACAGATCAGGGCCAGTCACGTGACGTTCACCCCCTCTTCTATCCTTTTCTAACACACGCGATCAAATGGCCATAGAGAGAGAGAAAGAATCCACTGGATCAGCCAGTGCTTTGCTCGTTCGTATTTTTTTAATAGGTTGAAAATGTTCCGAAATTGAGATGCTCAATGCTCATCGATCCACCGCTCCCTTCTTATCCCTTCCAAATAACTCTCCACCCCTCACCCCCCACCCCCACCATTCACTACCATTCCTTCTTCAGCTTCATCTTCCTCTAAGCGGCCAACTTTGGAGATGAGAGCCAAAGCAGCCGTAGCGCAAGTTCAGCGGGCAACAACAAAAATATGACTGTTTTAAGACGCTTGGAAAACGCGCACAGTTGTAAAAATATACAATTTTATTTCACTCTGATTCTCCCCCCTCCCCCACCCTTCCCTTTCTTCGTCTACCCCCTTTTTATACCCCTGGTGTCGCCGGCCCCGTCTAGCCATTCTGGCGCCGATGTTTCCATTCGGATACAGTTACAAAGGGAGGGAGAGAAACTTAGAGGGAGAGAGAGAGAGAGAGAGAGAGAGAGAGAGAGAGAGAGAGAGAGAGAGAGAGAGAGAGAGAGAGAGAGAGAGAGAGAGAGAGAGAGAGAGAGAGCAAAAGAGAGATGAGCATCCAAAAAGTTGGGGGAATATGATCTGTAGATATGTTTGCGGAGTCGCGAAGAGAAGCGAGTTCGGATAAATGTTGAGCTATCTCTATGCAGCTTTTTTTTTATATTATCGGTAGTCTATCGGAGAGCAAGGGGGGAGGGGGATTAGGGGGGGGGCTTGCTGCCGTAGTAAAAGCATTTCGGCGCCGCTTTGGCGCCTCAGTTTTGTTTTCGGAAACTCTCAACCTCCCCTCTCACCCTCCTCCTACGCTCCCCCCCCACTTCCCAACAGCCTCCGCGACTAAGAACCCCCCCTCCCTCTTAGAGTTTACATTCATTTCTCTCTCCCCCCTCCCTCTATTAGTCCGTGATGAAAACATTTCTTGAGGGTGGGCGGAGGAGGGGGGTGGGGTTGGAGAGGATCCGCGGCTTTTTCCGCGGGGGGGGGGGGAGGGAGGGAGGTGTTACAGAAAAGCTATGAGTTATGAAATAAAGCTGGGTCTTTCTCTCTTCCTCCCCCCCTCCCCTTCAGACGTCTCTCTCCCTCCCTCTCTGTCCCTCTCTTTCTCTCTGTTTCTATAAACGCGAACTTTCATTTGTTCTCCTAATCATTCCGGATTTGGTTCTTGGGCTAATATTAATCCTTTTGATAATAAGTAGCATGCATTAATTCACATATTGTCCGACTCCAACAGGATGTGAAAAGCGGTTCGCTCTTTTCGCCCTGGTTCCCTTTCGGTTTCCGCATCCATATACATATATATATTTATAGGTGCGGGTGCCGTTCCCATCCCAACGTGCGACCGCCACGCTTAAAACTCGTACATTAGCGAACCGATTGCTCTCATTTTCCGATATAATTAAACCTCAAACCCATCCTCCTGTGCACCCGACTTTCTCGCCCTTTCCCGAGCTGCTCATCCTCTTTCAAGTTGCTTTTATTAATAGCTTTCAGAGTCATCGCTTCCTCAGGTATACCTCCTCCAAATAAGCTCAGCGGAGATGAATGCAGAATCTCCGAACAACAAATGCATGAAATGTATCAAGTTGCTAAAAACATAAATAGAAAGCGCAATAGAAAAATGATAGAGGTAGTTTCAGAAGTGTAGGCGGACCAAAACCATAATCTTTGGCAAATTTTCAACTTACATTCCTTCAAATCAATACCGAATTTGCGTCTGACTTTATTCTTTTGTGTTTAAAGTTTTCCTCGTTGAAAAGTGAACTCTTATTAATTTCATTTTTATTCATTTTCATCGAGTAATATCAGAAATAATGTTGACAAATTCCAAAGATTATCGGTCTAGGTCCGCCTACACTTCTGAAACTACCTCTAATGGAGCTGTTGCAATCTTTTGCTACAGGCTAATGATAATTGATGATTGGGGGTAAAACCCTGAAAAACCCTGTAAACGAAAATGACGATTAGCGCACTAAAAAATCACGAAATCCACTCCCAAACTCACAAAATGCTTGCTAACGCGAGACCGTAATGGTGGCGGATGCCACCGAAATCTTATGGGAACAGTATGTTTCTTCTTCTTCTCAGTAGATGTCACGAAAACACTACGTGAGGATGGTGCTTATTGAGATAGGGAAATCCAATGTAATCGGTGGCATCCGCCGCCATTACAGTCTCTCGTTTGAAAACATTTTATTAGTTTGTGAATGGATTTCGTGATTTTTTAGTGCGCTTATCGTTATTTTCACAGGATTTTACCCCATGATCATCTATATAAATAAGCCTGTAGCTTAAGTGTGCAGCAGTTCTGTTGATTGAATGAAATGGGTCTTCCACAACCTTTCGCTGTTAAGGACGGTCGATTCATCTGTAAAATCGTGAGAAAATCATATTGGAAGCATCAAAACATATGCACAACTTTAATGACATGTCTTTCAAAATTTTACGTTTGTTAGGTATATTGGGTGGATAATATCCTATCTTTTTACCTGCTTTATGGAGTTAATATACAGTATCTTATATATGGTTATATCATCATTTATCGAACTTTAGTTCTTTCAACAAAAACTAAGAACTTGCTCTTTCTGTTACAGATATTTTCGCAAGTTGGGAGGAATGGTGGACGTACGACGGAATTTCCGGTAAGTTCAACTTTGACAATTAGACGATTCAACATATGATGCAAATTTCTAGAGCAAATAGTGTATTGTACTATGACCAGCAAAAGAATGTCCGTCATCGACATTGTTATTGTTAAATTTATCCTATTTTCAAAAGAATTTTCAATTTTTCAAGACGTACTTTGAAGTTATACTCCGCTTCAATTTTAAAACGTTTGAAACTCGAAAAATTGTTTTAAAGGTTGTCGAGATTTAAAAGTGTAAAATTTCGACCATAATGTTTTCTTTATCAGACCATAAAACAATAATGTGCATGTATAGCACACATTGCTCATACGCATCTTTGTCCCCGGTATGTAGTCTCTCGTTCAGAGCAGCCGTTTTACGTATAATTAAAAGTATTGTTCGATTAACCGATGATTCCACCGTTTGAGAAAAGATTACACAGTTCAGTTCATTGTATGACTTTGTATTGCACAAAATTACTCTGATATCTGTAATCTTTTCTCAATCGGAGAGAATCACCGTTTAATTATTAAAATATCTGCAAGTTTCTTATTTAAAGTCATCGACGACTCCACCAGTTGAAAAATGATTACACATGCGAGAATTTTCATGCACTACAGTCATGAATTGAACTGAGCCATGTAATCTTTTCCCAACCGGTGAATTTAAAAATGTCGTTGATTATACGCAAAACGGCAGCTCTGCTCTCGTTACTCTTGGACCTCTTAGCGATTGACGGGTTCGTCTTCCCCTCTTTCAATTCAGTGAAAAGTAAAAGGAAATGGATACCTAAAGTTTTGCAAGAAAAAAAAGAAACTTGCAAATTCCTTTTATAAAATCCGGGTGAGAAGATAATGATTAAGCGTGGACTTTAAATCAATTCATGTTAAAAGGAGAATTAGATAGAGGGTATTAATATATAGATAGGTGACAGATGATCAATCAAGGTGTTCTCCGGAGGATAGACGTTTTTGAACTTTAAAGTTTATGACTTCCGGAGCGACCCTTAATAAATTGATGGATTGCACCTTAAAGTATTGCGTCTCGTCGTGTAATGTCTCTTCAGACTGCGTCAAGGATTCGACGCCTGAGTGCTTTAGAGAAATGCTGATTTTTTTTAATTACGTACCACACTCGTCGAATCTGCGGTAATTTCAGGAAATGTTTTGGAAATGAGATCGTAGAATTCTTCCAGCCGTATCAGTCCAAGCTTGATTTTTGTCTCGATGCTTTCGTGATTCTAAATGCCAAACAGATTCAAATTGAAAATATACAATGTGATGCAGTGCAGTGGCGAAGCGTGCAATTTGGCAACGTTGCAGTTCGTCTATTTAAACCCACGAAAAAGATCGGTGAACACCTCCACATCCGACCTTTTACATGGATTTAAATGGACACAAAACAACGTTCCCAAATTCTAAGCTACGCCACTGATGCAGTGTTGCCACAAGGAGTATAAATAAAATGAGAATAAACACTCTTATCGAAAATTAACCTCTCGAAGGAAGTACATAATATAAACAAACCTGATCTGGCAATATCGGTGCATTTTTTCACTAATATCAGGCATTTTTCTGGGTAAATATTGAGCTTCGAATCAGGAAATAAGTTTTAGACCACAGTAGGAGCTATTAAATCAAAACAAATTTATGCAATCCGTTTTCGACGCATCTTTTCCTCGGAAACTTAGAAAGCTGACCAAACACGATTGGAGCACATGTAACGAAGCTCATAAAGCTCGGTAAAACACAATGGGGCAGTTGCAAGGGTCTGAAATGTTGTGTTTTTTATAAAGAAAATGAAAGTACTTGATGAGCTGAGGACGAAAATGCCTTTGGTTTCTATAATCAAGTCCCATTGTTCCAAAGATGAGACTTTGGCCCAAAACACATTGTTTTAAATGGGAATTCAGAGTAGTGACGTCACTATGCACACGATTTTTACAACTTTACTGCACGTAAATATCTCCAAAACCAGGACACTTACTGTTAGAAAAAAACCAAAGGCACCGATGTTCTCAGCTCATCAAGTACGTACTTTCATTTTCTTTATAAAAAACACAACATTTCAGACCTTTGCAACTGCCCCATTTAAGTGACTGAAATTGAATCATTGGACGCACCCTGGATGAAATAATTGACGTAGAGAAAAATATTGAGTAAGATTGAACTTTTAAAACCAAAAATCACAGAAAAGTCACACCCCGGATGAATTGCATACTTCAGGCTTCCCGAACGAAAAAATTGGGGATGTTCCGGCCTAAAGATAACGGAAGAATCAGCTTCCTCCTTTCCTTCACAAAAGCCATATCCAAAAACAAGTAATTTTTTAAATCTAAGTATTTTCTCTCGATGATTTTTATGTTCCTGAACAGAATGTCATGTCCACTTGGAAAATTGGAAGAGAGTTGACGGAAATTGTTTACTGTAGGGTAGCGAAAATGGATTAATCCTATGTTGCTTTAACCCTTTAATGGGAAGTGATACACTTTTGTACCATTTTTTGTAACATGGGATTCAATGGAATTGATGGCGACCCATTAATTGGTAGTTAATATAATAAGGTAGTTAAGGTATAATAAGATAATAAGGTAGTTAACTGTTCGTACTCGTGAGATTTGGAATTGCCTATACGATGAATTGAAGGCGCCCGAAAGAAATCTTATCTCGTAAGAGTTTAATATAATAAGGTAGTTGAGGTATAACAAGATAATAAGGTTGTCAACTGTTCGTACTCGTGAGATCTGGAATTGCCTATACGATGAATTGAAGGCGCCTGAAAGAAGTCTTATCTCGTAAGAGTTTTCATCGATAGCCGCGTTTGAAGACTGAGACTATGTGAAATAGACTGAAAGGGAAAACGAGTATATTCGGACTTGGCCCTTAAGAGTCTAAGCTTAATTAAAAACTGTTATGCAACATTTCTAGTTTTAAATTACTCGTAAGTGTTTACTGTGATTAAAATGGTACATGAAAGTTTATGAATGATAAGTTGATGAAAAATTTACTTTCTGATTTTTTTTATCCATTGATGGTGGACCCATCAAAATTCTTAGCAATAAGCAGGGCCCTCTTTTGAACGGTCTAATAAAGTCTCGAAAAAAAGCCAAATCCCAAAATGCGTGTGCATGAAAGGGTTAAAGTTTGAACAAACGAAGTCGCGTGACTAAGTAACCGAGATTTGGAGTTATTCATTGATGTGAGGGAAACTGTAAAAATGCGTTTGCGTGAGTTTTGATGTAAATTATAAGCGTAAAATCACCGTCAATGCTCATTGTCTGGCGAAAGTATGAGAATGAGAGGGTCGTAAATGAAATGTAACGTCCGCAAATGAGGACATTGAATGATTCAATTGACTCTGAAACTCTCACTTAAAACGACCCACCGCCTCCTATCTTCTATTTCAACTCCCTTCATTGACAGATTAATGCAAAAACGGCAAATCCCTTAAATTATACTCGTTCCATATCGTCGTGGTTAATTCCTGGTTGGGAGGGGTCCCGGTTAAACATTCACGAATACATATTCATATACGCAAGTTCACGTCCCCGGATTTATGCCATTTTTTCAAGCCTGTTTGAAGAGAATATATGAGTTTTCAAGCCTATTGTATCATGCGTTCAAAGGCTGTTCAAAAAGTACCCGGACTGATGCTGTAACTTTGAAACTAAGGTAGGCATAGACCTGATCTTGATTTCATGTTAAAGATGATTAAATTTTCTATCGATTGAGACCAAGATCAGTTCATTTGGCTGAAAATTGAAAAAACGTTGACCACCCTTTACGGTTTTTTTCTCTCAAAAAGTTGTTCTTGCCGAAATTAGTATTTGTATCTGAAACAATATTCGCTTTTACTGCCCTTTTTTCTTTATTATTATTGAAGATCATGCATTTGGGGGGGGGGAAGAGGGAGTTTGGTACAACACCAGACACTATTTGGCAACGCTGTTCAGCCGCCGGCCGACCTCAGGGCAAAAGGAAGGAAAATGCAGGTGGCAACTTTGTCAAATGTCAAATCGCGTCTCCCGCGGTCAAGTGCCGAAATCGGTCCGGGTACTTTTTGAACAGCCTTTGTACCAGTGTTGCCAGATCGAGGGTAAAAAGCCGTATCGTCCCCATTTAAATCAATGTAAAGCGTACGGCTTTTTCACCCCAATCTGGCAACACTGCTTTGTACAACGCGAGCTAAAGCGATAGAGAGGATTTGCGGGACGTTCGATATTAAGGTGGATCCTCAGCGTTTAGTTCCATATTCTGCCACCAGAGAAAAATACGTTCTACAAAGGCTGTCCAAAAAGTAATGCAACGATTGCGTTTTTGAGCAAACGGAAAAAGCTAGCGAATTTTTGTTCACGGATTCGTGTTGTCGGTGTAGATACCGATAAAATGAGACCTTGTTGAGCTCATTTTATCAAAAATTGACCGAGATACAGAGCTTTTCCCGAGGGATGTTGCGAAACCGCCTCCAGGATTTTGGGGTACTTTTCGCAGTACGAAAAAAGTCAGCCTTAAGTTTGATCTCGTACGAACTGCACGCGAGATAAAGTTGGCAACATAGAGGGAGTGTTTGGCAACATTGCTTGCCTAGTTAACATGTACACACGTGAGATGCTATTGCAAGTTCAAACTTGTGCATATTCAGTCTAGTGCAACTGCAGAGAGTCGATCAGTCTGTCACGTGGTTCATTGTTTCCGTCTTTATCGCGATGTTGAGTGCAAACGCGGCGTTAAAAAAAGAGCAACATTATGTTATCCGATATTGTTTTCGGCGTGGTCTGTCGTTAGCAGATACATATAAAGAAATGAAAGAAGTGTACAAGGATGACTGTTTGGACAAAAGCAATATCTTTCGCTGGCTTAAATCGTTTTCTAAGGACGCGATTCGGCGGAAAATGCTCCGAAATACGGTCGGCCGTCCAATTCCAAAAGACCATGCTGGAAAAATGGGAAGAACGGCTTCGCTTGTGCATCAAACACGAAGGGAAATACTTTGAGAAGGAAGAAAGGCGTCTGGAGTCTTCAGATGAAGAATAATTGAATGTAAACATCATGGTATGATAAAGCTTTTTTGTCAATTTTCTAATACACGTGGTTTTAATCGTCACTCGTTTTTTTTTCTTTGCAAAAAGTACCCCAAAATCCTGGAGGCGGTTTCGCAACATCCTTCGGGAAAAGCTCTGTATCTCGGTCAATTTTTGACCAAATGAGCTCAACAAGGTCTCATTTTATCGGTATCTACACCGACAACACGAGTTTGTGAACAAAAATTCGCTAGCTTTTTCCGTTCGCTCAAAAACTCAATCGTTGCATTACTTTTTGGACAGCCTTTGTATAAATGGAAAAAAATGGTAAACGCAAATAATTCCAATTCTATGTTGGACGCCATTAGGGGGTTTCCGAAATTCAATAGTTTCTCGCTTATTCCGTAACATTTTAGCATACTGTTTGTACTGAAATGTTCCTTAGATTGCTTCCGAGGCTCCATCGAAGCCCTTTTTTCATTTATTTGCGTTTACCATTATTTTTTTCCATTTAAAGAACGTATATCTTTCTCTGGTGGCAGAATATGGAACTAAACGCGGAGGATCCACCTTAAAACTTCAAGGTGGTGGCCATGATGGATAGCTCTGCTTATGGACATTTTCATACAGGCTCGGTTTCAGGGTCGTGCCGTGGTTTCTGGAGAGGGGGGCAAGATTGCAATCTTGCCGCCCTCCGATCACCCTGATTTTGCAGTGCCATCCGGGGCAAGGGTACCCCCCCCCCCCCCATGGCACTCCACTGCTCGGTTCATTTGCCTTACTTTCTTTAACAAATGACAATACAATGACAATACAAATTTAAATTATGACAAATACATTTGAAATTGGTAAGAAACGAAAGATCCAGTGTTTTAGAATGGTTACTGTTTCTTTTGGAAGGATTTGCACTATAAAGAAACTGGCATATGGCAGAAATACGCGAAATTTTCTCAAACGAAATTGGTGTTTTCAAGTTTAGATCTATGGAACCATGCATGTAATACGCATATTGCTCTTGCAAAAGTGTGCAAACATACACATGAGAAATTGAGAAAGTATAAAATTCAAATCAGTTTTTGGTGTGATAAAGGGGGTTTCTTTTTCACTGCGCGGGTCCAAGACCGTAGGAACAAACACTTTTTATCTCATAATATAGCCTTTCCTCAGCATGTATGCATTATGTACGCACCTGTTTTTTATTTTTTTCGCACAAAAAAATGCAATTTGCAGAACAGGGAGGTAGAGCGAAAGAAAGAGTGAAATCGGGAGTCAGACGCATGTAAGATGATTCCAATTTGCGCGCGGAACCAAATCGGAAGTAGATCCAAGGGCTGGAGGATGTGAAAAAAAAGAGTTGTCGGAGGGGGGGGGGGTCGGCGCAGGGTGGGAAAGGGGGAGGGGGAAAGGATGGTTGAAACTGGAAGCTTAAATTGAAAAGAGAGGAAGAGGGCAAATAAATAAGTAACAAACGTGGAAATAATATCTTCAGTTTTATGCCCGTGACCAAGAGGAGATTACAGAAAAATGTTGAGCCAGGGGAGTGAATTATATATCAACAAAAAGGTAGGGGGGGGAGGGGGACGAGTGTGGGGGGAGGGGAGGAGGAATCGAGCTGCAGATGAAGAAGGGAGGCGAGAATGAGGGACCACGGATGGTGGGTGATGTGGGAGGAGGGGGGGGGGTCGGTGTGTGGCATGGCAGTGGTAGCGGTTACCAACCGGAGCGGATAGCTTTTAACGAAGCGCCAAAAGTGATGTTCGAGATCTGAGGCCGGCTCACCTCTGAGTTCTCTTCTCTCTCTCTCTCTCTCTCTCTCTCTCTCTCTCTCTCTCTCTCTCTCTCTCTCTCTCTCTCTCTCTCTCTCTCTCTCTCTTTGCTGAGTCGGCTTTAAGTTGACTTTTTTATCACTCTTTGGCTTATACGCCCATTAATCTCGGATCTTTAATAATTTGTTAGCGTGTCCGCCGCTTCGCCCCCTCCCCCCCTCCCCCTTCTCTGACGCATGTATCCGCGGTTCCCGGGGCAAGGTTCCAAATTAATCCGGACCCGCGCGCACTTTCCAGGAGGAGAATTCGAAGAATATACGTGCCTCGGAACGACTCGACTCAGAAAAACTCTTGAAGAGAAGGTGTTTGTTAGTGTGTGTAACTATGTCTGAGTGTGTGTGTGTGTGTTTGTTTGTCACTTCAAATGGCTATCGTGACTCACCACTCGCACTGATACTCAGCAGTCAGTGTGGTAGCTCGTTGAACAGTAGCGTATAACCAGAAAACCTCTTTCGGAGGTTGAGGGGAGGGGGAGTGGGTTATTCCAAAAAGTTTCTCTTCTAAGAATCCAAAGGGGGGAGGGGGAGGAGGAGGAGGAGGAATTGGCGCGAGAACAGTGCTGTCGTTTTACGGAGCTTTCGGGGAATTCCCGTGTTCATCGATGAGTTCCAGTATGGTGAACGGAAAGATTACAGAATTTACAGTTTCCTCCAAATCCGGCCATATGTTTTTCTTGAGAGTTGTAATCTTTTCGCATACTCCAGTGAAACACCATCGTTGAACGTACAGGTTATTCCTGTATGTATTCCGTGAAAGTTCTGTAAAATAAACACTTGAAGTGCTAAACCCGTTCTGGGATAGTGTTAATTTAACATGGGATTCGGGAAATTTAGCAAAAAGTTGAGTGACCTTTATCAAAGTTCTTACAAAGTTGTCTTCTTTTGAAGGGTTTGATAAAATTTAAAAAAAAACTCAAACCCCTAAAAGCGCGCATGAAAGGGTTAAAAAGCAAAAGTGTGCAACAGCCCCACTCTTCTATACAATATACATGTTAATCTAAGTTTCAAAATATGTAAAAAAAACATATCCAAAAATTGAGGAAATAAATGCAGTTAAAGGTATATGTAGTTATATTAGAGTTAAATGAGGAAGCGGTGCCTCCCGTAAAGTTGTCAAAGTTGGACTGGATTTTAACCCCTTTAGGCTCTATGCTAATCCGATGTAGACTGTGCATGAGCTTTTTTTGTGAAAACTTTTTTCTTGATTTTCGGGCAGCTTTTTTTTTTTTTGAAGGAAAATATAAAAAATGCTTTAAAAAAGGGCATAGCTCTGTTTTTGCCCTACCGGTAGTTGTTTTGTTCCCGCAATTTTTATTTACGTTCACAATTCTGTTCTGGTCACGGATTTTATTTTCGATCTGACTCATGCCGCAATGAAGAATCTGAATTTTTCCGTTCACAAATTTCATTTGAATACTGCGACCCCCCCCCCCCCCCCCTCTAACCGATATTTCCCTCCTTCTGCTCCCTATTGCCTCATTTTTATTCTATCCTCTCTTTGCCCTATCTATATAGCTCTCTTCCGAATTCCATCAATCATTTGCCTTTTATCCAAGCTATCACATGTGAAATATGAACTGGTAAATAAAAAAAATGCATGCGCGGAATTATTCACCTAAACAAAAAAAAAACATGAGTCTGCTATCACACATTCGTGTGTTTAACTTCCTGAGTGTTTTAGCAGATGTTTGCTCAGAATTGCTGGCTCATTGACTCGTGTGTTCTCGTGTACATTTTTTTTTGTCCGAATAGCTTTGCATTTTTCCTTTACTTTCTGTCGTAAAAACATTCACACGAACAGTTTAAATCAACCAATGGCTCTATTTCAGATGACTCATACTCAGCCGAAGTTTCGAGCCACTAATGTTATGTTAGGTTATAGGTTAGCTTATTCCTAATTCTTTATACATCAGAATCTATCTAGCTCCAAAATACGTGTGATTTACGTATTTAACTTCCGAAATTCATAACATTTCTTTAAATACATATTTTCTTTTAAGGGAGGCAATTGATTCGTGAATTTTCAGGCTCAACATTGTTTTAAAAGCCTACTCTAAAAATAGATAACAAGGGATTTTGACGTAAAATTCAACCAAATAATCCAAATTTTGTCAATGCTGACCATAAATCACTTTTTCATTCACCCGACAATTTTCCATGAGAAGAAGATCTCTATTCCTAGAAAAAACGTGGTTGCCACACGTAGGTTATAAATCTAGTTATCAAACTAGAAATTCATGCCATCTCTATTTTCTACCTAATTCATCAACTATATTTTGTAATTATTTGAGAATGTACTTCAGCATCATTATCCATAAAGACGTAAATGGAATCCCATAGCTCACGGAGAGACTTATCCAGAGCATAGTTACCATATCCAAGAGCTAGTTTCACTCGAGTACACACACGTGCCCACGTTTTACGTGTTTTCATATTAAGTTTGTACATCCACGATTTGATGCTTCAGAACACCGCGAGTGCACGCAAATTATACCCGGTTTATCTCAGCGGAACTATCTCTCTTCCTCTCTATCTCTCCCTTTCTCTCGATGTTCATTTTTTCCAGCAAATGTGTCGAGTTCCAACTCTAGGAGAAAATTCTCCTTGGAAAGCCTTAATGATATGCATATTCCTTTTTTTCGCTTGATACGTCACATCTCGTCGCGTATTGAAGGAATCAATAAGCGCTTTTTTCTCGGGGACGCTACACAGGGAAGACATTCTCTGCCACGATAATGATAAATCCGTATCAGCATTCTGTCTTCCTCGCTTCTCCGACCTGTCTATTTTAGACGGATTACCATTATGATTCGTCTCCCCCCCTCATATTATTCTCACTCCTCCCCTTTTTCTCCTTTTGGAACCTTTTTCCAAGATATTCCACTCTCTACACAGGATCGGCGGCGCTATATATATACCCTGTCTCCTTCATATCATCTCCTTCGTTGTCTTCGTTATACAATCTACAAATCTATTAAATCTTTTCTCCGTTCTTCGGACTGTCTGTCTTGTCTGAATGCTGTCTTTTTTTTCTCTTGCTGTGCCAGCACCTTTCGACTTAACTCTTATTTCGCTTGTCGTCCGAAATGTCACCCTGGTCTGCTTGTTGCAGCTTGGCTCAAGGACGGAGCTGTTGCAAGGTTTATCCGAGATAAAAGAAAAACATATATTGTTTAACCCTCTAAGGGCCAGAGGGCCGATCATTTACTTTATCGTTAAACCGATCGATAAGACTGTCTATGAGTGATGCTATTGGCCGAAAATTGTAAAACTTGGCTGTTGCTATGGTAACCATCGTTAAGAGTCTCGTTTTATAAAGGCTACTCATGAGTAACCTTTAAAAAACGGACACTATAACGATGGTTACCATAGCAACAGCCAAGTTTTACAATTTCCGACCAATAGCATCACTCATAGACAGTCTTATCGATCGGTTTAACGATGAAGTAAATGATCGGCCCTCAGGTTATTTCAAAAGGACGCCACTCTTCTATTCTTGAAGGGAAGATAGTTAACTGTTCGTACTTGGGGGAGTTGAAATTGCCTATACGATACATTGAAGGCGCCCGAAGACATCTTATCTTGTACTATGTTTTCATCAATAATCGCGTTTATCCGGAATGAAGACTGAAACAATGTGAAGTAGACTAAAGAAGAAAAACGAGTATATACTCGGGCTTGGCCCTTAAGGGGTTAATCCTTGAAAGCGGAGGGGGGAGGAAAAAAAATGACGTACCTCAGGTATTTTCCCTCTATAAAACTCTTCTTTTTTAAAATTTATTTTTTCGACTACATGAAATTAAAGGTACTGATATAACCGACATTCGTGCCGAATTCGCGTATTTTTGGACAGTATAACTGTATTCATTAGATTATTAGGTTTTTGTGATTTATTGGGCTTCTCAAGTTTTTTAAGCTGTTTGATTTTGGACAAAAAAAGGTTCGGTGAATTATAATTAAGGAAACTCATGAATTTTCAGAGTTAATGAAGGTAAACTATCTGCATGTTGTAATGGTATAAAAAACAGAAAACTAACAATTTTTTTTTCGGTTTTTTGCTTTTTTTGGAATCGTAATTTTTTCGAAAAGTAGCCAAAAATATCCAACCGTTGGTGCTGTATGATGAAAGATGGTCTAAAAAAATTTTGATAGATATACTCGATTACTTGAAACACTTAAAGTTTAAAAAAGGGTAACTAAGCATTCATGGTGATAAACCGTTTGAGATATTTTTCGGGTTCATTCAAAGAAAGATCGCGCAGTCAGTTCAATGCATTGATATATTTACCAGCTAAACGTAGAATAAAAATCGAAATGTAAGCTAGTTACTTAACTAGCGTAACTAGCTTTGATTTAAAGGTTTCTATCGATTCAAATGGAAAAACTATCGAAAAACCGAACTGTATGTATAATAGTTCAAATGGTGTAATTACAAAGCCAGCCAGTCATGATAGATGCCTTTAGAAATATTTTATGCTAGAGTTCGTTTCAGAAGTGTAGGCGGACCTAAACCATAATCTTTGGCGAATTTTCAAATTTAATTCCTTTAAAATAAAACTGAACTTGCCTCTGACTTTATTCTTTTGTGTTTAAAGTGTTCCTCATTGTAAAGTGAACACCCAATTTTATTTTCATTCATTTTCATCGAGTAATATCAGAAATAATGTTGACAAATTCCAAAGATTATCGGTCCAGGTCCGCCTACACTTCTGAAACGAGCTCTATCTCACAAGCTCGAAGAAAGCAATTCCCTTCAAAAATCAAATTTGCACATTTTTGCAACCAAGCATTTTGCATTCAGCTTGTCTTGTGGTTTTGCACCAAGTTCTTCATGAAAATTCCAAACACTAAGGAAATCGCGGGGATGATTAAAGTTAATGGTCTGAGTCAACATTTCCGTTTTGGTCGCACCTTAGAAAAACTTGGTATTTTTGCAATATTTAAAGTGTTACAAGAAAGCATCTCCAACTTCCTGTTTCACAAGGAAAAAGTGGGGGTTGGCACGAATGAAACTTAATGAGCTTGCATTTAAAAGTGAAAAAAGTGAGAAATAGTTGCAAATTATGCTCCTCGTTAGTCCCCGAGTAAAAGTTAAAGAAGAGCGATTGAGAAAACTATTGTTCACTCCAAGCGCTTAAGTTTCTTCGCGGAGACTACAAGAAGGTATCTTGAAAGATCGCGGTCCTTGCAAAGAACCAAAAAGACATGAACTTCCTCTTTACTCACCCAACATTAAATTCGAGGTCTCTCAAACGTAATGAACAATGTTACGAATTTTATTTACTACTTGTCCCTTTCATTTTTGTCAAAATTATTTGAAAATCGTGTTATTTTTGAAACAGGAAAAAAATGAAATAAAATATTATTCAGAAAAGGGAAACTTAAACTTTTCAACTAAGCACGTAAGTAATTTTAAAATAACACACATGCTTAATCTCAAAACAATCAGCAGACATGTTGCTGTGTTTTTTTTGATGCGCTTAATTTTTTTTTTTTTTTTTTTTTTTTTTTTTTTTTTCGAAAGGTTTCAAACCAATGACAAAATGACCTTTTAGGAGATACACTGCGCTACACTAACAGCTTTGACATAAATATAGGACATTAAAAAGTATGAAGATCAACCCCAGGACTCCAATATTGCGATGAGTTACAATTGTATTTAGAGGCTCTAAGAATTGATGATTTATTTATTTTTTTTATTTTATTTATTTTTTATTTTTATTTTTTTTTCAATAAATCGGGGAGACTCGATTTCTGTGCCACACTCTTGACCATGGTAGAGGACAAAATGAATCTCATAGGTCAAACGACTCCTTACAGATTTTGAATCTGGAGGCCCAACTGTAATCATTGACCCTTTCAAATCTGAAAATACTTTCTGTGCAGGAACGGGTTTTGGGCCATCATAGCTATGATCTAGGCACCATTTTCTCTTATAAAACGATATGCATATCATATTTTCATTTTCTCCATAAAATTGTCATTCAGATGTACATTGAAATATATCACTAGGTATGAAAGGGTTAAATAATTCATCGGGATATATAAGTATCGCGAGGAGCCTATTCCTAAAGGAGTCGCCTGAGATTATCATTGTTGTCCCCGACTATAAATATATGTTGCTCTGTATCAACTAGACAAATGAAGGAAAATGATGGATTGCTAAAATAATTCGTTGGCGTGGAACCAATTGATTTAGATCGACGGGTTTATTCCTAAAAGAATCCTGAAAAGCTGAAAAAATACAATTTTAGAGAGAAAAATTGCCTGGAACAAGTATTTTTTCGACACCAAAACAGTGGCGTCGCGAGCAATTTGGCAACAATATATTCTATCCATTTAAACTCATGTAAAAGGTCGAATTCAGGGAGTGCACAGTGCACAAGGAAAATTCGATATATTTAATGAGTTTAAATGGAGCAGTTGCATTGTTGCCAGATGGCACGCGACGCCACTGCACCAAAATGTGTTTAACATCATCCAAAAGTAGGACTGCGCGTATAAATTGAATCAGGAGGCTCGTCAGTAAAATAAAATACCGTAAAGAAATACAAACAAACGAATAAATAAATAAAGGAAATACTCTCTCGAAAAATAGTCTTATACTTTGTCTACCAAAGGATACCGTATCAATAACAGTCTCACTTTGTCAACCAAAGGAACGTATTCCGAACAAGGCTCGGAAAAAAGATTATCCATTCACTAGAGTCGAAGGAATGAATCACTGGTGCCTACCATCAATTGATAAAGGATTGAAGGATATGGAGGTCAGAGAGAAAGATGGATAGTGAAGGAGATGGGGAGGCAATCGCATCCGTGGAGAAAAAGCAAGAGCTTATGCAGCCAGGTATACACTAGGTATGAATGCAAGAATTGAAAACATTTTCGTTGTGATGTGAGAAGGTCTTACAGTCGACAGCGTGAAATTGAATTGGTCCTTTCGCCTTCCTCCTTCTCTTTCTCTCTCTCTCTCTCTCTCTCTCTCTCTCTCTCTCTCTCTCTCTCTCTCTCTCTCTCTCTCTCTCTCTCTCTCTCTCTTTCTCTCGTATACATTCAACTTCCCCTCTCCTTCACTCATACCACCACGCTCCTTGCTTCCTCTTCTGCCTTCTTTACCTCCTCTTCTATTTGCATCTTCTTCCTCTGTCACACCGCCCTCCTCGACTCTCTCTCTCTCTCTCTCTCTCTCTCTCTCTCTCTCTCTCTCTCTGTCTCTCTCTCCCCCTCTCTCCCTCTCTCCCTCTCTCTCTCTCTCTCTCTCCCTCTCTCCCTTTCTCCCTCTCCCCCCCCCTCTCCCCCCCCTCTCCCCCCCTCTCTCTCGCCCCCCCCTCTCTCTCACCCTCCTCTCTCTCTCTCTCTCTCTCTCTCTCTCTCTCTCTCTCTCTCTCTCTCTCTCTCTCTGTCTCTCTCTCCCCCTCTCTCCCTCTCTCTCACTCTCTCTCTTCGTCCCCTATTTACCAAGATCAGAAGCTGTTAAAATGACTTTCTACTGTCTCTTTCCAGACAGTTTCAGAAACTATGGTCGCACTCTACCCTCCCCCCTTTAGAATCCACTCTGCATCAATTTATAAATTAAACAAAGAAAAACGAAGAAGAACAAGAAGAGCGAGGGAATCAAATAAATAGGTAAATCGGGAGAAACGATGGAAAGAGAACGCAACTTGGGGATTTTCTCCCCACGGATTAAAAAGTCTCCGGATTTGATCAAAATTAAAAGTCCGTGACATTCTCGGGGGCCTCGGATCACGAGCCTCGCTTTAAACCCAAGGATTTGACATTGAAGTCCGTTACTTGCTCCTCCCCGGTCCGCGCGAGAAAAACGGCTTGACGCGACCAGGCGTGTAAAACGCTAGATGTGCTTTTCCCTGGAAATCAGCAATTTGATGCAAATCGGGATTTTTCTGGAGAAGCAAGCCCATTGTTTTCAGGGCCCTTATTCCGGAGATAGCTTCAATCCAGAGAGCGTTTCAGCTTCACAGCTCTGCTATTTCAGATTTGAGCTGAGCCTCGATTCATTTACAAATGCGGGGTGCATGGGTGCAGGGTGAAGGGTGATGCTTGATGCATTTGGAGCGAAACGTGTCGGTGTCGCATGCGAATAGTATATACTGCAATAAAGCGAACATTTCCACCCCCCTCTTCTCCCCCCTCTCCTCCTCTCTCGCTGTTTCCATTTATCCCCCCCCTCTCAATGGTTTCATCACTTCCAACTGTCCCTCACCAGGTTTAAGAAGATTAATTTAAATAGATGATATGCCATCGCTACCACCCTCTTCTTCGGGTCCGCCGCGTTTCGCCGTTCAAAATGGACGACGCAACGCGACGGTCAGTTGCTGGGATCAGCTCCAGTTGCTCTGAAAATTGAGCTCCTCAAGTGAAGTAAATTCGTTTCATGGTGGAGAGCGCAGCGGTCTGGTTTGTGGAAGTGCGGATGTGGCTGTGGAAGTGTGGATTGGGGTAAAATATTCTTGGACTGCAGGTATGGATTATGGATCATGCACAGGTACACACATTAACAAGACCGCGTTGTGGATAATTAAAAGGAAATATGTCACCTGGCGCGGATTCTTCGTTTTACTCACAAAATACCGGAAAAAGTGAAAATACTCTTATACGCTGAAAAAAAGATTACCGGAAGCATGACAATATGTGAAACTAAGGAGACAAGACATCACTAAATTCAAAGGCGATCCCAACGGAGAACAAAAATATTATAAATAAAGGCTCCCTTAGCCTAGACTGTTGACCTTTTTTCCACCAGTTGAATCACTGTTGAATTCGTGAATTTCATAAAATTTACGTCAAATAGCAACTTTGCGTAGCAACTATACAAAAACCAACCAAACCGAACCGATCCTTTCATTGCCGAACTACGACAAAGAAGCGGCACAAACCTCAAACCTTTACAAGTGAATCGAATGCCATTTTCTCAGATAAATTCCTATGCATGTCAATTTGTTTGAAATTTCATCAGAATCCATGTTAACAGAAAGTCTTCTATATGGGACTATGACGGAGCTGCCGTTTCGCATATAATTCAGTGGCGTAGTCAGGGGGGGGTCCGCGGGGTCTGGACCCCCCTTGACACCTAAATTTGTCCTAAAAAAAGGTAATTTTTTGCGTTTTTAGACAAATTTTACCACATTAGTATCTTTGGACCCCCCTCCCTTGACAATTTTCGGACCGTGGACCCCCTCCCCCCCCTAAAAAAATTCCTGGCTACGCCACTGATATAATTTATGTCATTTTTCAATTCACCAATGATTCCGTCGGTTGAGAAATGATTACACAGTTCAGTTCAGTAATTGAATATAATGCACGAAAATAATCTGATCTGTAATATTTTCTCAATCGGTGACATCGATTGCCGTTAAATATTAAAATACCCGAACATGTTTTTTTTTAAAATCATCGACGACTCCACCAGTTGAGAAAAGATTACAGATCAGAGTATTTTCGTGCAGTACATTCGTACCCTGAACTGAACTCTGTTATCTTTTCTCAACCAGCGGTGTTCATCGGTGAATTTAAAAAATGTCATTAACTATACCTACGCAAAAAGGCAGTACTGAACTACGGAGTGAAGCGGTTAAATTCAGAGAACAACTCTAGTGAGTTTAGACTTGTAAATTGCAAACTGTTTGGGGGTGACAAGCAAAAAATTGAATCAAAAAGACTCAAAGCATTAGTTGGTCAAACTGTAAGAACCCGGCTTTTCGCAAACTATACGAGCGGAAGACGGAGTTTTTATGTCTAGCTGAACGTTTCGTACAGTGTTGCCATTTATAAAAGGAATTATCAAAATTTCCCATCTAACTCAATGTAAAATTTGGATGATTTCTGCCATAAATGACAACATTGGTATCGTACGCAAGCACTCAGGGATCAAACCGAGCTGGTTATCGTGGAATAGGAAAAGTGCGCCGCTAATAGCCGCTCCCTGAGCGATATTTAACATCTTGAGATAAATAGACTCGCCGAGCACCGGAAAGAGGACGATTTCAAGTCAACAGAATCCGAAAGATAGCGCTGTATTCGGTATCTCCATGGAAGCATGACTCGAAACTGCAAGGTTTATCTTACTTTGTCTGCTTTGTCACTTATCATTTATCACCCATCTAATTTCGTTGAGAGTGAAAATGGTGGATATTGGACTCCTTATTGTTCCAAAATTCGGGGCTCCTCTTAAATGGGCTAAGATTATGACTTCGCACTGAAAAATGAGAGGCGACTTTTGCTCCGAATATTTGTATAATAGATCTGTTTAGTGTGACGTCACGAAAAAAAAATTGGTTCCAAACAAAAATGCTCCATCTCACTCGCTCTCGTGGGTTTTCCCATAAGAAACACGATTCAAATTTTTCAAATGCAAATTTGTGCTAGTAAACAACAAGTTCTCTCAGATTTTATTACACCATTGGATTCCACGTACCTTAAAATATGAGCACGCTACAACAAATTTTTGAAACATCGCGCATTAATGTGCAATCACAGTTATATCGAGAAAAGTCCTATGATTTTTTCTTGTCTCACTCACAGTTTCTTATAGGTACAAAATTCTAGGATATAGGCGCAGAGGCACCATCACACCATGTGTTATACCTCGAACAAGCCTCGATACGAAGAGAGGTTAGGATGATTGAGTAACATGGCGGTGATACTCCCATAAGAGACCGTGAGTATAAGACAAGGACAAAACATAGAACATATTTTGGTATAACTGTGATTGTAAATGCGCTTGTAATCTTATAGGAATTATGTTAGAGTGAAAAGATACTTCAAGGTAGGTGGAATCTGATGGTGCAATAAAATTTGAGAAAAGTGGTGGTGAACTAGCATGAACTATAGCGTTCAAAAATGTGGATCTGATTTCTTATGGGTAAAAGAACATTTGTTTGGGACCAATTTTGATCGTGACGTCATCACTAAACACGTCTATCGGAATGCTGAACCGCCGTGCTAAGGAAGAACGCCAAAAAGAAAAAAAAAAGACACGGGAATCGCTTTTTTTGACATGCACTTTCACGTGGTGAAATCAGAATTCACTTATCTCTATTAGTTTCGGAGATATTGATGGGCTGCCTGCTGTAAGTACACCGAAATCAGTGCCTTATTTACTCAGGAGAAATGCTGTAAGCGCCAGGTACTCGGGCAGAATGCAGGATCTCCAGCCGAGCTGAGTGGAGATGCGGCGGTTCTACCCTATACCTGTGTATGGGGCGCTTCCTCGGCAACCCTTCACACAACAATGCATGCCCCGCCAGACGGGGAAAAAGCTGTGTGTCCATCGTGCATGAGACCTTCCTTCGATCTTTTGTTATTTGGAGCAGAAATATTTGACTTGGCACCCTTTTACAACGATCAAAAATCAAGTGAAGGTACATATATAATCGATCTATGCACAAAAGCGTGCTGAAATCGGAACCGGAGGGCCATGCATTTAACTTTGAACGCGTTGTACTCGATTTCATGTGCAGTGGAGATACGGCGTTCTTCCTTACGACGGCAGTAAAGGTTTTACTCATTTGTTCAAAAAATTACACCGTGCGTTGATTATCTGAAAGATCAGACATAAATACATTTTCCGGTCTGTGTTGCCCACTTCAGCCGAATAATCATAAATTTCATTTAAATTGCATCATTAAAAAGGTTACAGCTACCAAGCAAATAAATATAAATTTTAAAAGTCGTCGCTTTCAGGAAATCAATTTATATATTGGACCATAAGTTTAATGAATCATTGAGATCACATCAATTCGAAGAGTTAGAAGGTCATTCCGCCATTCTTGAACCTTAAGAAGCTTTTTAATTTCAACGATTCATTCAAGTTATAAACCATCATTGTTAATCTTGCTAAAAGCAATGTATTTAACAAAAAAATATATATTCGTTTGATCGCCTCAAGCGTTTGAGGACATATTTTGGTGTCAAAGAAAAGTCGTGTTACCGTGATAACCTTGAAATCACCGTTATGCGTTTCTGCATGGATATCAATGCAGATTAATTTCTGGAAGAGCGTTTCAATCTGTAATAAAAATTCTTTGTCGGTAAGAATTGTGACTCATGTTAGCTTTCACTGGTTTTACAATGGGTCTGTTGCACACTTCGGCCAGAGCGTTCGAAAGCTTTAAAACGCTATAGCCGAAGTGTGCAACAGACCGATCCTACCCTTATACATCGTGCATTTTTGCTTTGTTTTGTTTTGGAGCAAAAACAGTTATTGGCTCTCTATCATGAGGCACTTGTGCTCACGAATAAAAAATAAATGTATTTTATATATATTTTGCGACAAAATTATTGTAGAAAAAGAAAAGGAGAAAAATGTCGCCTGTCGCCTTTACGTGTCAACTTGATGAGGTCAAAACTCAAAAGCGAAGAAAGGAGAAAAGGAATAGGAGAAAATTATACTCCAAGAATTGGTCATAAGTTGTTTTTATTTGTCGCATTGCATTGTGTGTACTGCGCTCTTTAAAATTGTAACAACATCAGGAAAAAAAAAAAAATAGAGGAAACTGGAAGAGAAAGAGAGGAAATAAACTATAGAAGGAGGGAAAGAGAAACTTGGATAAATAAAACGACAGATGTTTTTCGCCTCTTCAAAACGCGAGTTGACTCCTCTCATAGTTGCCAGATTTGACCTAAAGTTCACAACACTTTGCACTGACTCTATGGGAATTTTAGTGATTTTTCGATCAAATGTGGCAACAATGACTCCTCTCAATATTAAGTAGAAATAAACTGCTGATGAAAGAGGGGGAAAGGAGAAGAGCGGGAAGTGGGAAAAATTCTGTCGACGTTATAATGCGATATTGCCAGATTTAAAAGCCGATAATCCACCGTGAAAATATCCCATGAAGTTTCATGATTAAAGTTCAAGTAACATCAGCTCCAAAAAAAAATTCTATGAAATGAAATTGAATTTCATTGAACTTTAATGGGTTTCAATGGGATCTTCATTAAACTTTCATGAATTTTTTTAAAGATTCTCTGATCAGTTTCAATGAGTTCCGTGAGAGCTCTTATCACCTGGAATTAGGGAAGTGGAACTTCACGGAACTCAATGGAACTTTTTACAGGAATTGGTTTCTTGATAAATAAAAGTACTTTAAAGGTGATCATATGGTTCATTAACAAACGAACTATCACCAGACTGTAGAATCAAGATAAAAATTAATAAAAAGATAAATTTTTTTGTTGAAATGATACGCTCGCGCTTTTCTCTCAAATATAATCGAATAGCTATATATGTAAAATGAATAGTATGATCAATTCCAATTCCATGTCTGTCAAAATTTTACTTTAAAGCGTATACGAAAAAATGTGAGGAAGAAGACTCAATACCAAAAATATGTTGACAGTGGAAATTCATGTGGTTCATTTTACAATGCCTCCCAGTTATAAAGGAAACTCAATTATTCCACCAATTGCTACGTTTAATCTCTTTTAGGCTAATTAGGATATGAAACTACAGATACCGTGCTTGTGTGATTATCATTGATATCACTCAAATATTTATATCCCAAACTAAGTTATTAGATAAGCATTTATTCTGGAATTCCAAAAATCCACATATGCTGATTTCTAGTTATAAGAAGATACCAAGCGTTTCATTACAAGCTTTCTCGTAAAAGTGATTTCTTTGGAGGACTTAAAAAAAAAAATACTAATTAAACTGTAAATTCCACATTTTGTGTAGCTTTTGACAGTTGCCATAAATCATATTTTTCAAAATTGTTGACAACTTTTGAAGAAAGAATAGAGGAAGAATAGAATAATAGCAGAAAAAAATTATCGAAGTTTTCCTCTGCCGGCAACAGCGCCCATAGAAGGAGTGCAGAAAAAATTAAGGAGATGAGTGCGAGGGAAAGGGATGGTAAATAGGGTGGACTTGTAGAGAGAGAGAAACAGAGATACAGAGTAGGAGAGAGCGAGAAGGAGAGAGGAAGAGAAAAAGAGGGGGAAAGTGTAATAATACAAAAATAAAACTTGTTCGGAGGCGCGGAAAATTTCGTAAGTAACAAAATCTCATTTCTCAAAACAAAATATAAGCAGGCAGAAAACTACTCTTCAGAAACAAGAATGATTCGTCGAGACGAAAATATTAAAATATTAGGCGTGCAGACACGATGAGGCGGCTTTATTAAGACAAAGAAGTCAGCGTTGCCACATTGTGTGGATCTATCAGTAATTTTTTTTTCTTTTTTACTAAATTAGTATTTCCATGAAATGAAATTGTTGAAATGTATAGTGTGTTCTCGTTTTACAGGATTTCTTCTGTTCAAATTTTGACAGTAATAATTTTTTTCTCCTTTTTTTTCTGGGAAAGGGTGGATTTTGAATATTTTGAATGACCATGCATCGTTATTTCACCGGAATTTAGGTTATCATGAATGGGTCTGTTGATGCAGACTTTTGCTACAACGATAAAGAGTGTTTCATCGTATGTAAAATCACCCGAAAAGTCCATTAGTGGCATCAGAAAGTCATGAAATGCGATAGTAAACTCATAAGAGACGTTTAAAGAAATCCAATACGGCGGTAAAATATCGAGAAATATGTATATGCATGCACCTTTAACATCCAAGGGTTGCCAACGTTGACAACCTCACAGCCTCAGAAGCTATGTGTTTTTTTTTACCTTGTGATCAGGTGTGATCGATATTGTGAGGTTGGCTATCCTTGGATGTTCGTGGTGCATGCATACATGTTGCTCGATATTTTACCGCCATCTTGGATTTCATTAAACGTCTCTCGAGAGTTATTTCATACTTCATTTTATAACTTTCTGATGCCACCAATGGACTTTTCACGCGATTTTACATGAGATTGAACACTCTATAGCGCTATAGCAAAAGTTTGCAACAGCCCAAATATAGAGTCCCTTGATTGAAATTTTGTTTGAAAATACCAACACGAGCTCAACGAGTTCTGATTTGTCATTGGTTTTAGGCTCTCACGGAGGTGAGAAGGAGTCGAATGAAAAATCTGCCTGTCCCTTTGCTGATACACCATTGAACTCAACCTTCGAAATCGTTCAGGAGGTCGACTCCTTTCAAATGCATACACGTCGTGTCAGTATTCCTTACAGGGCTGTCGTTTTGCGTATAATCAATGCTACTTTTCAATTCATCGATGATTTCACCGGTTGAGAAAAGATTACACAGTTCAGTTCAGTGCATGACTGTAATAAACTAAAATACTCGCATCTGTAATCTTTTCTCAACCGGTGGAGTAGTCGATGACTTTAAAAAACTTGCGGATATTTTAATTAATCAACGGAGTCTTCACCGATTAAGGAAAGATTACAGATCAGAGTATTTTCGTGCATTACAGTCATACACTGAACTGAACTGTGGAATCTTTTCTCAACCGGTAGAATCATCGGTGAATAGAAAAATAGCATTGATTATACGCAAAACGGCAGCCCTGCTCACGGAGGTGAGAAGGAGTCAAAGACATCAAAGGCTCCTTAAAAAGAATCGTCGAGGGGAAGGGGTAGAAGAGGAACGTATGAGAACGGGCCGGAATAATGACAAATCTGCCTGTCCACTGCTGATACACCATTGGACTTAACCTTCGAAATCGTTCAGGAGGTCGACTCCTTTCAAATGCATACACGTCGTGTCAGTATTCCTTATCACAATTTCCATCAAGGGACTCTACCATCAATATACCATGTTCCAGTAAAGCAAAAGTATGCAGCAGAGACCTTCCGTTCCAAAATTACCGAGCCACTTTTAAACACACGTGAGAGGCTGCGTAAAAACCTCTTTTAGGCGACCGCGTGACGACATGCCATGCGACGTGCGGCAGTGGCGAAGAAAATTGATAAGTGCCTTAATAGCTTTGCAAGTTTCAGTCAATGAGAATTTAGATTAATGCCGAGGCCCATGTAAACGGTAAAACGGGTGCGGAACGAGGTAGAGAGTGGGTGAGAGAAAGAGAGAGAGACCTTGCAAGGCGTAGTGATGCAAAACGCAAGGCAAGGAGGTCGTACGGGTTGCCCTCCCGCCGCCCGCCACCGCAAGTCCTCATCCTCGTCGAGTGAACCGAGCAATATGTGTCTTGCTGCGTCAAGTAATCGAATATTTACCACTGTCTCGCGTTTTCGGGGCGCAATTAAACCCCCTTCAAATAAGGTGCTCATATATTCAACGAAATTTAATAATGTCATGCGTTCCTACCTCCCCTCCCTTTTCAACCCCCCCCCCCCCTTCCCCAACCAACCACGCTCCTCTCCTCCACCCTTCGTGCTCTGTCCTCTTTGGTGCAGCCTACCGGTTTCTTATTTTTTCTAATCGGTTTGCGGTCTGGCTCGGCAAAATGTCGGTCTACTCATGCATGCATTTACTCAGAGGTCTGAGGCATTTACTCACCAGTCTAAGCGCTTTACTCCCGCACGCTTATCCCATATTCATCCTCTTGTTTATACTAGCGTATTAGCAAAATGGAAGGTTTATAGGGTCGTGAAATGATGAAATGATACATGCATCATTCTTTGACAAAACTAAGAAAAATGAGTGAAGGTTGAAGCCTCGCTTCATTGAGATTTCAATTGAATGCGAGACTAAATTTTCTATGGGCAATTTGATGTCTTACAATTTAGATTTGAAAGTTTTCATCGTGGAACGGGTCTTTTGAAAACTTATATAACAGCGTTGGGGAGCATGCATTTTCTTGGACTTCAACTCAAAAAAAAAAAAAAACAAAACAAAAAAACAAAAACAAAAACTGATGAACACACAAAGAACCGTTAAAATTAACCCATTAAAGTTGTGAATGCTTATTTTTATCCGGAAATTCAAAGTACGCGCTAGTACTTCTTGATTTGTTGTATTTTTAAAAATATGTGCAACTTAAATTATCGAAATGAATAAGGGTTTCTAAATAGTATATCAGAATCCTTTTAGGAGCCTTTTCAACCTAAACACGATACACATGCATAATTCGGACATTATTTTTAATTATGTTTAAAAAGTACAGGAAAGGCATCGTAAGAGCTCAAGACGAGGGGGGGGGGATTTGAAAACACTTAAAAAAGCAATATATTTTTAGTAACATCAACAACTCAGTAACATCGCCCAAAATTCATGAAAGTTGGCATGGAGGTTGACTATTCAGTATTACCTAGAATACCATAAAGTTCCAATAATTAAAAAAAACAAGAGCTTTACGAAAGAAAAAAAAAGTTTCGGGGGGGGGTCTTTTGAGACTCCCACTCTTTGGACTCGCATGGATTATCCAAAAAAAAAAAAAAAAAAAAAAAAAAAAAAAAAAAAAAAATGATAATAATCATAACTATCCATAAGAGCGGAACAAAGTGAAAGACGCGCTTTGATTAAGACCTATGACGACCCTAAAAGTCGGGTTCCAGAAAAGTTGAGTTGAAGTTTTAAGAACCAAGGCGTTCGGTTTTTAATATTAAATTTATTTAAAGTCTATCAATCTCTGAGAGACTGCTCAAGAGAGAGAGAGAGAGACAGAGAAAGAGAGAGAGAGAGAGAGAGAGAGAGAGAGAGAGAGAGAGAGAGAGAGAGAGAGAGAGAGAGAGAGAGAGAGAGAGAGAGAGAGAGAGAGAGAGAGAGTGAGGAGTCGTACTTGCGTACACTCAAAACTTCGGGAAGGGACGCGCGGTGCCAGTGAGAGAAGGGCAGAGGGCTTCACGAGTAGTTAGTTGCGAAAGAAGTGAATTTAAAGAAGAGTTAACTTGTCACCGCATTTTATAAACTTCCACTCACCGCGTTGCCGGTTGGAGTTTACTGCAGAGAGGATCTTAAAATAAATCTTTTTTTTATAAGCTCTCAAAAATTTGACGAGAATTTCAAAGCACTTATAAATAAAAGAAGGAAAACGACACGAAAATTCTCGTGTAATTTGCCATTCATCAGAACTTTATTCTCATTGACCCACTTCATTTATATCACTTATCAACATTTTTTGTTCATTTTTATCGTAACTATCATTTTACGACCAGGTTATGCAGACACATCAATGTTCGCTCGTTCAAATTAAGTGGGTAATTAAATATTATTCCTGGAGCACGGTGGTGACTTAGAAATACACAATTAAACGAAAGCGCTCGAGGAAACACTATTTTCAAGTATATATGTACTAACCATTTGGAGCCTCAATAATTATTGTGAAGAAAAACCTGAAATTGAGTGAGGCACATCTCGCGTCTTGGAAACGACTATATTCGGGCGTGGTATATGGAAAGGGTTAAGGTAGGATATATATACATATTACATATATAGCTCTAGCAGGCCAATGTTTCTCTTTTTTTGACGAAACTAGACCAAATTGAGGAGATCTGGAAAATGAAAAAGGAACTGTAAAATTTGTGGACCAACAAGATGATAAAATTGGTTTTTGAGTAAAATTGATCCAAATTGACTTTCCGTTGACGACCCTTTATAGGGATTGTGGATTAAATTTATGGTAACTCATCATTAGTACATTCAACATAACCCAAAATTTGATTAGGTTTATCATTTTGTTAAGATTTAAAGGGGAGCAATAAATGAATTATTATGAATACACACATTCAAAATAGTTGCAAAGACAATTAAATAATAATTGTATGTCAGGGAACTTGAACTCGGCAGTTGTGTGAAAAGTGCTACGACTTTTAAGGCAGTTCTCAAATAAATTTATACTATTTAATTTAGACTATTTAACACACAGCCACTCACAAAATAAGGAGCGTGAAGAGTAATGTATATTTTTGTGAATTATCAGAATTGCAAACCCCCCATTGAACACTTCAGACTAGGAATGAACATTTTTAAAAATGTTGGTTTCCAATTTGGCAACATTGGTAAACTCCTCCATCTCCGATGCGTTGAGTTTGGAGTGGAGCGGGTACATTAATCTTGACTGTCAACTGCGCAACGGTAAACGAGTAAGCGATGAATGACGATGACTATATCGATAGCTAAATGTTAAAACCGCGTAACTCGAAAGCATTAACTTCTTAAGAGAGCGTAAAAAGTAATGTATGAAATCAAATGGATTTTAATGGAGAATAAAAAATGCACGGATTGTTGCATTTTGACTGGTTTCCATTTTCGAGAGACTTGCGGCCTTTTAGAATCTTTTCCTCGAGTCTGTTCTATCGAAGAATTAAAGATTGCCGCGAGATTTTCTCGAGCTAAGTTTTGCCTTCAAGGTTCCGGTTCGGCCAAGAGAGCCGTTGCAGATCAGTCCCACACTCACACGCATAACTGCGGCAGTGGTCACTTACAGTCCCTTGATGAAAATATTGCATGAACATGGGTCACTCATGGGTGTACCGAACCATCCGGATAAACTACTGAGCCAAATGACGAGACTTAAAAGTCAGGTAGGGAACTGACCCCAAATTTTTCATTTTTATGATATTTTCAAAAGCCCCCGAAAGTCCCTAGGAGGGTATTTGGAGGTCCTCACAATTTTTTCAAGTTTCAAGGCAAAACTTAGCTCGTTAAAATCTCGCGACAATCTTTAATTCGTCCATAGTACTGTGCTAACGCAGACAAACAAAGAATTCTATGCACACACGTTACATTGAGATCCAGTGGCGAATCCAGAGAGTTTTTCCGGATGTGGGAGGTGGGCCCACCAAAGAAAACTTGAATTTCAAGCGTCGGAAAAAAAAAAAAAAAAAAAAAAATGGTGGGCTTTTTTCTGTTGAAAAAGGGCAACAGTTGGGGGGGGACTTGTCTCCCCTCGAGTCATCTTTGTTGAGATCTTTCCCCTCTCCTTTCATGCGCTCAGTTAACTTCGTTTGATTATCACCTTTTAACTTTGCATGTGGATGTACGATTCGTTTTCGTTTATTAGTTGTTACTAAGCGTGAAATCGTACAGCCTTTACTTCCCAATAGATTTCTACCGCGGCCAAAAATTCATCACAACAATGTCTCAGAAATCCGAGATGAAAAGAACACGTTTGATTCTAAGAATAGAATCCATTGTCGACCGATGAAACTCTCTGGACGTCTCAAAAGTTTTTTGGGCCCAGGAATCCTGACGAGTAATAATCGTCAACTTTTCCTCTTTCAATTAACTCGGATGCTTATTAAAGTTTTCTCGTTTATTTGTTGTTTCAGGGCCACAATACTGGGGTCGGATCAATCCTGAATGGAGCTTATGCAACAAAGGTAGAAGACAGTCGCCAATCAACGTAGAACCTCAAAAATTATTATTCGATCCTTTCCTTCGTCATGTAGATATAGATAAAACTAAGGTAAGTCTCTTTCACCCAAAATCCATTTGTTTAGGTACTAAACTAGCAATCAATCAATTGAAATGGGTCTGTTGCAAACTTTTGCTACAACAATTAAGAGTGTTTAATCTACTATAAAATCGCCTGGAAAGTCCAATGAATCCAAGATGGCGGAGGAATATGGAGCAATCTGTATGCATGCACCGTGAACATCCAAGAATGGCCATAACTTTGACCACCTCACTGGAGGTAGAGGTTATGTGTTTATTTACGTTGTGATTGGTTGTGATCGATATTGTGAGGTTGGCTATCCTTGCATGGTCGCGGTGCATGCATACCAATTGCTCGATATTTCTCCGTCATCTTGGATTTCATTAAACGCTTCTTGTGAGTTTATTATTGCTTTTTATGACTTCCTGATGTCACCAATGGACTTTTCACGCGATTTTACATAAGATTAGACATTCTTAACCGTTGTAGCAAAAGTTTGCAACAGACCCATTGATTGTCCATCACCCCAGCAATAAAAGGGAAAATATGAAAATCCTGTGTTTTTCATCAAATTCCTTTTGATACAAATTATCACGGAGTGGGTCTGTTGCAAAAATTTGCCACATCATCATGGTGGGTTTAGATCCCTACGTAAAATCACTTGAAATTATCGTTCAGAGCATCAGAAAATTCCAAAATCCACTCACAAACTTAATAAGTGCGTTTAGCGAAACTACAAGATGGTGGTCGGATGAGCAAGTGACAATGTTAGAGTCCCATCTTTTTCCAGCTTTCTTCACGACGAATCAATTTTCTCAGCATAGAAAGTTGTGATTAGATAGAACTCTGAACTTTCTGATGCTCTCAATGTTTATTTCAAGTGATTTTACATAGGGATTGAGCTATATAACGCAGTAGCAAACTTTTGCAACAAACTCATTATTGTGTCGGTAATTTGTCATTTTAACCTTAAATTCAGGTGTGTTCTTAAAGAGTAAACAAGAGTCGCAATTGAATGGAATGCCTGTGTGGTCAACGCAGATAAGGGATCGGAACGCGGGCTGGCCTCTGATTTGCTGCAACGCGTGGAGCAAAAATGTCTTAGGGTATAGGGATATTAACACGGGGTTTTCGTTCCGGGACGTTTATCTCGAAACCTGTGCGAAATTGCCTGACGCCTGTAACCAATTAATACGAGTCAATTTAGCAGAATTTTGCGAACAAATTGATAGGTCATAAAAGTGCCACTTTATTGCAAATTTGAAAAGACTGTTTCAGTTGAAAAGTACGCACAATAGTGTTGTTTACATGCTTGGCGTGTGTTTGAGCAGTGTTTGAGTAACTCACTATTATGTGTACTTTCCAACTGAGACAGTCTTCTCGAATTCGCAATAAAGTGGCACTTATGACTTATCAATTTGTTCGAAAAATTCTACTAAATCGACTCGTATTATTGGTTAGAGGCAGTTTTGCACAGGTTTCGAGATAAACATCCCGGAACGAAAACCCCGCGTTAATTTCCCTTTGGCCTGAAACAGTTTTGCATCAGGCATAGGGCCAATCAGAGGCCAGCCCGCGTTCCGATCCCTTATCTATGCGTTGACCTCGCAGGCCTTCCATTCAATTGCGACTCTTATTTACTCTTTGTGTGTTCCATTACTTACCATTACCAGCCAGGCTCCGTCCCTTTCATTTTTCATCTTAGATTTCAGCAAGTTAATTTTGTTTCTTTTCAGGTCAGCGGAATGCTTTTAAATACTGGCCAGTCTTTGGTTTTCAGGGTAGACAAAGACACGAAGCATCATGTAAATATCACCGGCGGCCCTCTAGCTTATAGGTATCAATTTGAAGAATTTTACATTCATTACGGCACGGGCAATAACCATGGTTCAGAGCACATGATCCAAGGATATTCGTTTCCTGGAGAGGTATGTATCTTCGATCCCATTCCATTTAATAACTACAACACTGCTATGTTCCTATGTGTAAATTGCACGCTATACGCCAATGACTTTAGCAAAGTGCCTCTAGAAATTTTCGGTTTCAAGCATCGCATTTTCAATCTGAATCAATGAGGAATGAATGCAGATTTGAACTTAAAATTTGGCAGCTTTGGACGACGCAGTGATAATAAACCACACGTAAAGTCAAAAAAAAAAAAAAAAAAAAAAAAAAAAAATTCGTTCTCAATTTTATCTCTGCCCCTCCAAATCAACTCCACACATAACCACTTTAATCCAAAATTTGGCTGCACGAAAAAAAAATGGAAAGGGAACAAAAATCATTCCCAAAAAAGGTATTGATAAATTTAGCATGAAATTTACGTACGTTTAAGAGAGAAATGCAAGCTGAGTAATTTTGAGACAACATGAAAAGTAAATTGGGAAGATTTTGTGGAGATTAGGTCTGACTTAAATTGGGTCTCTCTCTCTCAATCCTCAATCTCTTCTCGCCACTAAAAAGAAACATTCTCCCAAAGTATACATGAAGATATCGCACGTCGTTTCTCCAAAGATTCATTACTTTGAGTGGCAGCCACTGAGTTAAGCCGAAACTTTTTTTTCTCCCTCCAGTGGGAAGAGGAAAAAGAAGAGTGGCTTTGGGTCAGCGGACATTCTGGGGTAATTGATGAATTATTGGACCTATTTCCTTGAGTCGACTGCATTTTAATGAGATTGGCAACACAGATGCCAGACCACAAGAAAAAAAATCAAAACACTTCAAGTTAATTTAAATGAAAAGCTCAAAGTAGCCAAGAATTTTTTCACCATCTATGTATATTAATTTTAACAGAACCTCCTAATTATTGATACTTTTAAGAGAAGTGGCGTATCGTGCAATTTGGCAACGTCGTATTGAGTCCATTTGAACCCATGCAAAAGGTCGAATAATCCTAAAATGTTCACTGAACACCCAATAGTTTAATCTTTTTCATGGGTTTAAATGGACGAACTACAACGTTGCCTAATTGCATGCGTTTTAAACAGAGATTCGTGAGTTTAAAGAGTGGCTCAGGAGCGGCTCGCGTGACCGATCGACTATTGTTTTTATTACATTTAAAACTATGTAAAAGTATCGTTATTGTTTAGATATTTAATTAAACCGCTGAAGGATCGATTTTTTCCATGGGATTGACACGGAAGAGGCATCGATGTATCGCAATTGCATTTCACGAGTCACCACTTGAGTGTGGATCGATTAAATGGCTAAAAGTTTCTGTAGGTTGATGGAGTCCAAAACGCGGGAGAAGGGAAAACAGCAAGGATAGGAGAGAGGGGAGAGAGAGGGAGAGAGGGAGAGAGAGAGAGAGGCTAAGAGAGAGGCTAAGAGAGAGAGAGAGAGGCCAAGAGAGAGATAGAGAGAGAGAGAGAGAGAGGGGGGGAGAGAGAGAGAGAGAGAGAGGGAGAGAGATAGGGAGCTGGGGTGCTAACCACTTGCCGCTAACGTACCCATGTTTATCTGCACGCAGGGTTAAGGCGGCGGTAAAATTTATTTTTATGGACCAATATCTAATGCACACGATGCCTCCTATCCCGCGGTTCCCTGGTTCGTATAGCGCCCTGTAATGGATCAGTTTCGATCCTAAGCATACCGTGCGATATAAATAACTCCACGGACTTTTCGAGTTCGGACCTCGAGCCATTCAATTCACACCAGTTGTAAATAAACTCACCGCGAGCATCATTTTTTATTCCCCTCTTCAAACTGATCCCAAGGTCCGCGGAAAATCCGCGACCACTCTGAATATTGTCAGCCCTTTAAAATCATCTTCTTACCAGCGCAATTGCCTCCTCCCCCCCCCCCCACCACCCCTAATGGAAAAAACCAGCGAAACTCACGAAAATCGCACTAAGGAAGTCTAAAATTCAGCAATAACCTCACATAACTATAAACATCAAGTTCGTAATGGCGGTTCAACGAAGGTATCGCCATGGGAGAATCCTGTCTATTACGTCACTTTCTCTACAGAAACACAGAGATACGTCTCAATTTAGATAGGAATCTCACATGATACCTGCGACCTTTTGGCTTTTTTCGCAAAATTGACGAAATTTCAAAAGCGTTGCGGTGATAGTAAAAATTATTTTTCAGGGCTGCAATTTTACACCCGTCTTTAGGACCACTTAGAGCAACTTTTTTTTGCTATTGCGTTTTCGAAATCCGTAATTCGCTTTTTTCGGCCCAGCCTAACCTGCGTCGCTCCGCTATTAAGTCCGATTTTGAGAGCGAATTGCGTGATTCTTTAGTGTACTCATCGCCATTTTCACAGGGTTTTATGCAAGAATCAACTTGTTAATTCCCTGAAGCAAAAGTTTGCAAGAGCCCCATTAAAAATATTCAAAAGCCATCGTCTTTATTGTTGATTATAAAAAGAAGCCAATTGTGAAGTACTGGAGACAATATTAAGCCTGTTTCAGGATGAGACGTAAGGTTTTGCGTCCTTGTTACGTTGCATTACGTTGCGTTGAGTTACATTACGCTACGTTGCGTTGCTAGCGTTTGTATACATGTTAGATTGCAGAGGACGTAAATCGCTTCTAGTTAGAGCAAAAAATGACACACTTGATGATTCGCTGACCTTTACCCAAATCACCTCCAGAATTTGGCGATTTTCGTTTTACAACGATTTTGCGGTCACGTTACGGAGCGAAGCATATGAGGACGAACGGTAAGAGGAAGAAAAATAAACGAGTCGATAGGAAGTAGTATATGAACAGTGTTGCCAGATTGGGGTGAAAAAGCCGTACGTTTTACATTGATTTAAATGGGGACGATACGGCTTTTCAACCTTGATCTGGCAACAGCGGCGGCTCGTGCAATGTGGCAACAATGGATTCCCTCCATTTAAAACTGTGTAAAATAATCGATTACTTGGTGAGGCGTAGCGCCTCACCTAGTATCGATCTTTTTGCATACGTTTAAATGGCAAAAGTGCACGGTTGCCAGATTGCACGAGCCGCCACTGTCTGGCAACACTGTATATGAATCGGTTGCTTTGGCTTTATTTGAAATGCTCTAATTAGCGTACGAGGGGATGCGCGCGGTGTCTAATTTCCTTAAATTTGACAACTCTCACGAACCAATTATGCGCGCAGGGATTTCGAGCTTGTATATAGCGTGAAAATATTTACAAGGCAATTACCAACTGAAGTATCGCCTTCCTGTTATTCCGGATCGGTTTTGAGTTATGCTCGGCTGAGGCTAGCAAACAATTTCGACAATACACGAGCCTATGAACTATGAGTCGTCGTTGGAAGGGGGGAGGGGGGCGCTTTTGTTAGCGGCAAGACAACAACGTAACACGACGGCTATTATTACTTTTGATGTAAACTATATTCACAGACTACTATGCTCTGAAAAGACGCTCGATTTGAATTCTAATTTTAAGCGTTGAAATGTTAGAATTTAACCCTATATATTCGAATACTGGATAACAGTGGCCAGTCTTCTCTTCTATGATGTCTTTTCAATAGGCCTCTGCGATTAACAGTTTAAATTTGAAAGTCACTGGTAGTTTACATGCTTGGGAATTTTACAAGCAGCTTAATAGAATCATATCAAAATATTGATGGAGTAAAGCATTTGGATGAACACCTGAAGAAAGTTGAAAGAAAAAGAAGAAATTGAAAACGGAGACAATACTTAAACATTCGTTTCCACACAATTATTTTGAATTACTCCTCTCGACTTTAAACACTCCCTTTTTCAGTACGATGTTTCTTTAGTACCATTTTTTACCGCAGGAGAAACATATTGGTTTTATGACAAAAAACAAGACAAGCTATTATCATTTATTCGAGCTACGCGAATGGTGACAGTCATATTGTTAGAAAGGAGATGTTTTTTTGCGTCAATGAAACGGAAATTTATAATAACTTTTCAATTGCTCAACTTTTTTCTCGCATTTACAGTTCCCTCTTTTTTTCTCATTTCATACAACTTTAATCAAAGGGTTTTCAAACGAATCTTTTCGACCGTTCCTTTACTTAATGTTATCATTTGTGAGGAAAAAATATAAGTGTTTAGGCCACTGACTGATGAAAAACGGAACACAAGATTCGGAAAAAAAGGGATAGACATTTTAATTACAGCTATAGTACAGGTTTAGAACCATAGAGTGTAGTCTCGGGAACTTAGCGTACAATTTTAGCATCAAAAAACATAAGATCTTGGTCCATCATTGATGAAATTTGTAAGAATACAATTTGGACGCTAATTTATGCAAAATCAATTAATTATTTTTAATTATAACTTCCCTTCTAGGATCAACAGTTATACCGTTAAATCCGGTCGTCGGTTTGGTTCAGACTCTAAAGGCGTTTGACTTCGGTTCAATTTCGGTATCTAATTTCTAGACTTAAGGGGCTTAGGTCCCTAAATGTCTCTTTAAAGTTGACCAAAGAGACTGTGGCAGTCTCACAGACAGATTACGATTCAAAAGCAATTGAGGTGGGTTTTGTCGGTAATCAGGGATACCGATTTTAATGAAACCAACGAGTTCAAATGGAAACGACTCGATGTCTATCAAATACCTTTGAGTCCATTGAAATCGGCTCGTCTGATTACTGCTAAAATCCACTTCGATTACATTTGAAAAGTAATCAATTATTCATTACTTATGGGCCAAGCCCGATTATACTAGTTTTTCTCGACCTCAAGTCAATTTTACATTGATTCAGTCTTCATTTCGGATACACGCAAATATAAATGAAAAAACTAACATAGATAAGGTCCCGTCTGGCCCCTTCAATTTGTCGTATAGGCAAATTCAACTCCATCAAGTACGAACAGTTGACTACCTTCCCCGTAGAAACATAGAAGTGGTATTTCTCTTGAACTAACTTGGTCCTTAAGGGGAGTCAGAAGTCGGAAGTCTAAGTTGGTCAAAATTTTCAGTTTTTGTTTTTTACATACTCTTATCCAACATAACCTAATAAGGTCCATTTCCCTGCAAAGCTTTTATCATTCTCATGAGTAGTTAAGACTTTAGGAGCTTTTTCGTGGATGCAGGTGCATGAAAGGTGATAGGTATTTTCAACTTCAAAAGTGAGTTTTACAACGTTTTAGTTTTTTCCCCACAAATATTCATTTTTCTCAGGAACTACCAGAACCAGAGACTAATAGCACAGAATACTCTAATCAGAACGGAAACTCTCATAAGAGCCAATAGAAACAAGATTTGGAATTTACTGGCACAAACTGGCAACTGTGCCTACTCACTTCTCAAGATGGCGGACATGCTTTTTTAGGCTATACAACCAGGACCGTAACCAGGCATGTTGTCCAGGAGGGGCTCGTGTGTTTTCAGGGGGGGGCTTTGTGGTATAGTTTTTAATACACTACATGATAAAACACATTTTTCCAGGGGGGCTCATAATTTTCTAGGGGGGTTGAGCCCTCCCTGGCCCCCCTCTGGTTACGGGCCTATATACAACCAATCACAACTCGGCCAGTTGCCAAAGATTGCCGAAGATGCTCACTTTCGAACATGGTGGCCCGAAGTAAAGAATGTTTCAAAATGAATTAGAGTTTCCGTTCTGATTAGAGTATTCTGTGCTAATAGAGACGGAGCACTACCTTAAAATACATAGGGAAGATTTGAGGCACACTGAATTTTCGGGGATTCAACAGAATAACATGTGAAACAACAGTCAACACCTTGAGATGTCGCATGGTGTTGAATTGTGACATTCGGAAAACACGGGGGGATGGGCGGGAAGTGAAGAGGAGGGTGCTCAGCATTCAACTTCATGCGACATTGACTGTTGTTTTGTTGAATCTGCGAGAATTCAGAGTGCCTCTGCTGCAGCCAGTTAGTGCTCCGTCTCTATTTGTCTCTGGGAACTACTGAGGCTATCTCTGAATACTTTTTTCCCGCTAAATCCTCACACTGTTGAGCAAACGTTAACCCGAGCTTTTCCAATTTTTTTGATTCTTCATTTAATTATGGCACATTTTAGGCACAATTTTTAACAAATATTTCAAGAAAATTTCAAAATCTCATATGATCGACGCGATTTTTCCGAATTTTCAAAAATCCCCGTTTCCTAAAATGTGCTCAACACAATTGTGAACCCAGCAATTTTTTTTTTTTTTTTTTTTTTTTTTTTTTTTTTTTTTTTTTTTTTAAATATCTCTTGCCGTTCCCGAGAAAAAGGAACATTTTTATGGGTACATTTAATATTGCGAGTATGCAGACTTCTGACTCCCCTTAAAGGGTTAATCGATTACGATGATTTGCTGAACTCTGACTGGATAGTGTGCAGGTACACTGGGTAGTCAGCATAGGCGGACCGTATCAGGGACTAGGGAGGCTACAGCCCCCCCCCCACTTTTTTGGGGCGGAAGGGCTGAAAATCGGGAAAAAGTCATCACTTGAGTGACGCGAGAAGCAAAAAAAAAAGAAGAAAAAAAGGTCATCACCTTTTAGCCCCCCCCCCCCACTTTTTACGGTCACTGTCCGCCTATGGTAGTCAGAAAAGACGGAAAAGCAAAGAAGCTAAAGTGCAACGCAAGAGGTGGGAACATTTCAAAAAGCGGTGACGCAGTTTCTTGCCGACGTTGTTATTAGACTGATAGATTCCGGAATTCCTTTCAGAGAGCGAGCGATGCTTATCAAAATCAACCTGCGCTGCGTTCAGTGCGCATCGCACTGCCTTTTGTTTCAACTCCCGCTCGGGGTTCAATCGCGATGAAGGGTGGTTAGGGGGAAGGGGGAGAAAAAGAGAGAAAATGAGCGTGAAAAAAAAGTTGGAAGAAAAAGTTGACCCCGCGACTACCCTATCTCTTGCTCGGTTTGAGCTGAGTAAATATTTTAACGATTCCATCCACTTTTTACTTTCATAAAAAATCCAGATTTTCTAAATCATTTCTCACGAACTTATTGATCTAAGTCTCACAATGGAGAGATAGCACGCTGCATTCTTAAACTATGCTTTCAGAGAAAGTGAGAAGAGGCACACATAAATAAATCGTTCCTTGTATTGGCGGAGAAATGAGGGCGAGAATAGAACAGAAGAGACAGGATTGGATGAGTTGACTCCTATTCATGAATAATTATTTTTTTAAACACTGAGAAACTATATAGAATAAAAATAAGTCAGATAGCGTATCAGGACGAGATAAAGTTCTTTGAATCAAATATTAATGACCTTCATGACACCTTTGTAAGCAAAGTTTTTTCTTGGACCCCTGATTTTTACTTTCTCGCTCCCCCTCCCCTTCCCCCCAAGGAGAGAAAGTATTGTCATCATGAGAAAATTGGAAGTTGGGGTTATTTCATATCTTGCCATTTCATTTTTGTTTTATTTTTTTAAGGTAAAGTTGTGAAAATACAGTGTTTGACTTACATGTCTTCAGATAAACCGTTCCGATGGTTTTATCGAAAGTGCACCACCAATTTTTTAGAATAAATAACAGTGGATGTATTACCATTTCATAATGATTTGAAATTCTGGGATCATAAAGGACTCCACTCCTAGCTGTTGTGTTGTGTTCCAAGATTTAGTTTGAATGGGTCTGTTGCGCACTTTTGCTACATCAATAAGACACATTGTTTCTAACGTAAAATTCGGCGAAAATAACGATGCGCACATTAAAAAACTTTCAAAATCCACTCATTAACTCAGTAAATACCTTCCATTTTAAACAACCCGCGCTACACTAGACACTATATCACCGACTTATAACTACATAGATGGAACCATCTCGTTTATGTAAACATGAACAGAACTAACAAACATTTGAATGTTTCGTTTAGATGCGTACATTTCTTATATTATTTTGTAATCTTTGATAAACCGAAAAGACCAGACAGCAAATGCAGCCAATAGTTCGTGTATTTAGAAGGGAATTCCATCATTTTGTACTTAAGATGTTGTTTACTTATGCGCGGTGGTTCCGTCTATGTAGTAGTATACCGGTGCAAATAGTATCTAGTGTAGCGCGGGCTGTTTGAAATTGAAGTGATTTCCTGAGTTAATGAGTGGATTTTGAACGTTTTTAATTTGCGCATCGTTATTTTCGCCGAATTTTACGTAAGAATCAAGGTTCTATATTGGTGTAGCAAAGGCATGCAACAGACTCATGGTAGGAAATGCTTTATCTAATATCGGGGGGGGGGGAGGATTAGGTCCCTGGAAAAAAAAAAACCAAAAAACAAAAAACAAAAAAAACTAAACACCGTATTCAAGCAAAACCAAAAAACGTGATTTTCTCCCTCTTTTTTTCAACAATTTGAAATGCATTCAAGTTTTATAAACCATTTTTAACAGTGTTGCAACTGATCCGTCACTGACGACATATTAATGTTAATTTGAGACCACGCAAGTTCTATACGATCTTTGCCTTCCAATAACTATCAAACAGAATGAGTAAACAGGTTGTCGTTTTGAGATGAGGCATCTAAGCAAAGATTCTTGAATTATTCAAAGTAGTGCATTGCTGAAGCATTGACACATTGATAGTAAGCATTGAAAAACTTATCTCCTTCATCGGTATTCGTCCAACAAGAGCTGTTTGATGGGCCCCTCAAATACATCTTTCAAACAAAATCGATCATCGCACCCATACACACCTTTCACCAAAAGTAATAATAAATAACGACTTTTATTCCATTTTCTGTTCGAACTTTGAAAGTGTAAAGTTGACAGCTCTGCTGTTTGATCAAATACCTATGAAAGTACGGACGGGGGCCTTATCTGTTTTGGTCGTGAGAAAAATTTTCGCTCGCTCATTTTGTTTTCGTAATGAATTAAACGGGTCATAAAGAAAAAAAAAGAAAGGGGAAAAAATCCAGTTTTTAGGCAATTCATTGAAGTCTCTGCCGTTTGCAAAAATCCGCGACTTCCATGCAAGCCTCGCCCTAGATGTAAAACACGCAAACACCAAACACACCCTCAAACACACTCACACAATAAAATCAGTTAACCAGCTTCATGCCCTCTGTAGCACTCACACTACCTAAGGTAGCATAGATACAGAGTTGCCAATTTACGTATATTTAATGACATTTTGAAATTCACCAAAACTTCCATCGGTTGAGAAAAGATTACAGAGTGAACTGCACGAAAATACTAGCGTATATTTTATCTTTTCTCAACCGGTAGAATCGTCGATAACCTTTAAAACTTGTGCGGATATTTTAATTAATTAACGAAGTTTCCACCGATTGAGAAAAGATTACAGATCAAAATATTTTCGTGCATTACAGTCAGACACTGAATTGAACTTTGTAATAATGTAATATTTTCTCAACCAGTGGAACCATCGGTGAATTTAAAAATGTCATTAAATCTGCGCAAATCGGCAGCTCAGGGTAGATGTATGCTCTTCGGGATTACCCGCGCTGAGTTCAAACAGAGAATTTTTCGTCTCGATTTAGGATATATACAAAAACAAAAACTCGCTTGAAAAATAAAATGCCGTTTCAGCAATTCGTCGTGGCTAATCGGTCGCCTTTCATGTGAATCGTGAAAGCAGCTTTGAATTGACAGATAATCGGCTTTTCCAAAAGACCGGGAAGATTCTGAACGTCGGCTCACTCGTTTCTATCAAGGATGGAAATGCGGTTCCACAAAATAAACACAATCCCTTTTTCTTTTTTTCATTAATGTACCCTCCTCCAAAATTTCATTCGGAGTATTAGAGTACTACCCGCGCCCCCTCCTTTTTTCTCGAATAATGATAGTGAGTTTAGAAAACTTTCCCCCATAGTGAACTTTTACGATTAACAGGTTTATTCCATAAAACCAAGCTTTTGTCGGATAAAAGGTTTGTCAGTGGTATTACTGGACTTTTGCATTAGGAGAAGCGGAGGGAATTTGTGGGGGGGACGAACATTTTTAACGAAATTTTAAAGTTGTGTCAGAGTAAATGTTAAGCTAAAGTTGCTGACAAAATAACCTCATCATCGTCTACGTGTGGTAGGAACCAGTGGCGGATCCAGGGGGGGGGGGGGGGTGAAACGGGGTCACGGGGCACGCTCCCCCCCGCCCCAAAGCCTCAAATGTTGCCTTTTTTCAATAGAAAAAAGCCCGGAATCGCTTCCACCGACGCTTCAAATTTTAAAATTTCACAGGCGTCCCTTCCCCACAGGAAAATTTTCTGGATCCGCCACTGGTAGGAACTAACTAATTAAAATCAAGGCTTTATAATTCGTTATCGAGTCAGTCCGAAATTCTATGCTTGAAGCTTAAGAGAATGTTAACCTAAAAAGCTCCACTTTAACCCTTTCAATGCCACGCCCGGAGGCATTCGTTTCTGTGTCTAGATTTGCTCCACACAGTTTCAGTTTTTGTTTACAATTATATTGCGAGAATTTGACAAATATATTTTAATCGAGCGCCTTCAATGAATTGGATATTCAAAATCAGCACCGCGGTGCAAGGTACATATATTTAACAGGTATCCTTGAATCGCTTCCCGAGTCATCTTCAGTGGCGCGAAAATCAAAAGCAGAATCCAAGATGGCCGACAAAAGGAGAAAACAATGGACAACTCTGTCGGTGTAAAGGAATTCACAGAGAGATGATCAAATCAACTAAAATCGACGAAGCGAGTGAAAACACTAAATAGTAAGTTTCACTTCCATCCATCTTCATAACAAACCTTCTCCTGCTGATCATGTTCCACGTCATTTCCTGTGTACTCTTCTTCAGAGTCGAGCATACCTGTCAAATATAAGTACCTTGACCGTGATGTTGGAAATTTTATCTACCCACCTAATTTGAGCGAATTTAAGTTGCTTGTCTTCGCAACTTGTTGTTAGTAGTAACAGGGTTTACTCTATTTGTTGACCATTTTTGTTTTACTTTCTCTCGCCTTGCTTAGCTTCTTTTCCTTTCTCATCCCCCTTTTCGTTCCTTCCTTTGTTTCTCCGCTATCTTTTTTTTTCTAACCTCCAGGCTGATTATGAACGGTCGTATCGTAATGCTATCGAGATGATGACCGAGTGCGTGTTATCTTATGGGTGGTGCCATCCCGAAAGGTTTCATACCGATAGAAATTCTCCCATCTTGACGAAAATGGGTCTGTTGCAAACTTTTGCTACAGCGCTATAGAGAGTGCTCTCACGTAAAATCGCGTGAAAAGTCCATTAGAAAGTCATAAAATGCAATCATAAACTCACAAGAGGCGTTTAATGAAATCCACGATGGCGGATAAATATCGAGCAACTTGTACGCATGCACCACGAACATCCAAGGATAGCCAACCTCACAATATCGATCACATACAATCACAACGTAAACAAACACATAACCTCTACCTCCAGAGAGGTTGTCAAAGTTGGCCATCCTTGGATGTTCACGGCGCATGCATACAGATTGCTCGATATTTCTCCGCCATCTTAGATTTCATTAATAACGCCTCTTGTGAGTTTATTATTGCATTTAATGACTTTCTAATGCCACCAATGGACTTGTCAGGAGATTTTACTTTAGAGTATACACTCTTAATCGTTGGAGCAAAAGTTTGCGACAGACCCATTCTCCGATAGCTCAGGAGTCATTGTAGCGTTTCCGTTGAGATGGGAGGGTTTCCAAGGGAACGGCACCACCCATAAGATAACAATAAGCACTCGATCATCGACTCAATAGCATAACGATACGATCGTTCATAATCAGCCCGCTCCCTATTTGTTCAATGTTTTTTGTTTTTTTTCCGTTAGGAGGGGGGGGGGGGGTTAGTAATGTTTAACTTCTTAGTGGCGCCACTGCACTGGTGTGAAAAGAAAAATTAGAGTAATACGTTCCAGCTCTCATTCAACGAAATCGGAAATGAGGAAAGTATAAATCTCAAACGGTAGATCACTGTTGAGAACACTTTTACCATTAGACAAATAAGCTAACGGCAAGACCCCAATTCCATTGCTCTTACTGAAATGTGAGAATTCGGTTCTATTCCTTTGGCTCAGAATCAAGAACAAATGTTCCAGTGCTTATACGAAGTAATTACGGCTGTGAAAACAAGCCAACCTGCTTCATGGCTGTTAACACTCTTATCTGAATAAACTTTATGTCTAGCTCCGTAGATGTAAGAAGACAATTAAAGACTTGCGTTTTATCGAAAGTACAGAAAAAAGTTGAATATAATATTCGCGATGTATAACTTATCGAAACGGTGTTTATGAATTATGAATTCCATTTTCAATAAATATTTATTTGATACTAATCATTTTACTGTATAGTTAATGTGTCCTTACATACTTTTCGACATGTCCCATTGGTATCGATAATAAGTTTAGTATTGCTATTGCCCACGAAATCTTACGGTGTCATTTTAAGCTTTCTTCCCATTAATGCAGAACATCGATATTTTTTTAAGCAAAGTTGGGCAAAAAGTAATCAATTACTCGTTTTTCGATTACTTTTAGAAAGTAATCGAGTTGAATTTTTTGCGGTAAATAAAACGTACCGATCTCAATGAAACCATGACGTTTTAAAATGAAATGAATTGTTATCTTTCAGTTGACTCAGGCTCTACAGGAATCGGCTCGGCTAATTACTGTATAAATCTACCACGAATACTTTTAAAAATAATCACTTATGTAATCGAAAAAGACAATTAGCCCAACGCTGGTTTTAAGAAGTACAAAAACAACTACCGAGCATGGGCAATAGAATCATAGTCTAGAATTTTTGACATGTTGCCAGAGGTGTCACACGGAAAAAAAGAATGGTTTAATTTACCATTCGCATAGCTGATTTTGGCCCCTACCAGAGTTAAGATAAACTTGACCAGAGTTATGGAACATTTGATCAGGTATCAAGTGAAATTGACCTGATTCCTGGTCAAATATTCCATAACTCTAGTCAAGTTTATCTTAACTCTGGTAGAGGCCAAAATTAGCTATATTATGCGAATGGTAAATTACATCATTCTTTTTTTTCCGTGCACGCGTGCGTCGTGAAATCTAAGAACGGTGTGTTTAGTCCATTACAAAACTACGAAAAGGGTCGAAAACTTGGGGGTGCACACTGCGCAGTGCATTTCCTTGAATCGATATTTTACGAAGGATCAAACGGGCGATATGCTGCGTTGCCAGATTGCTCGTTACGCCACTGTTTGTTGCTTTTATTGCGGACAGTTAAGATTTGTTTGATCGGGCGACCGCACTTTGGTGATCGAAAAAAGCAGAATAAACACCTACAGGATTAACATTAATTTTGTCATTTTGACCTTGCAACACTCAGCTGTTAGTATCACTGCGCGGTCGAAAATAGTATCTATCGTATAGGAAGGCGGCGAATCATTTTTCAAGTCGGGCTGAAATCAATCAATCAGGGTTAAAAATAATGAGCTTCAATTTGACACAAGGATATATGTACATGCATCGTTCTTACTAACTAAACACTTAGCTTTGAAGGATCCCTTCACAAGAGCGGTGACAAGGAGGAAGGGATGGAGAGGGGGTGAAGTGGGGATGGTGGAAGAAGGTTGCGAAGGTAGGGGTTATTTCAAGGTACACCGCTTTTATAATCTTCTGACTACTTTTCACCATTCACCACCGCCATTTCGCTTTGCTTTCATCGTTGAGGTGCTACAGCTCTCGAGCGTTCATCGTTCATCGTGCACCGTTCAACGCTCACCTTTCGGCATCGAGAACAGTACAGTGTGTCAGGGCACGGTGGTTTTGCTCGCGATCGTCTTTATAATTGGGAATTTGTGGCTAGACTCGATCGCGTTCCCTGAAACGACGGCGCTTGGCGCGTCAACAGACGAGTCGGAGGAAAACTCCTCCTGATGTGTAAAAATATAAATCGCCTGTAACGCTTCGACACACATTGGCGGTTGAGTAGCGTGCGGTCTGGCAACCCTGTCTTATATGTCCATTCAAACTCATAAAAAAAGAAGGTGCCCATAGTTTAAAAAGTTTTTTTTTTTTTTTTTTTCCATAAATAAATATATTCACCTACATACAAGAGCTTAAAAGGGCATTGTTCTTCGGCATTGTAATTTTTAATTTTAACTTCATTATTTGAGCATACTCTCAAGTGGCTTACTCTTCCATCGGGACTCAATAATCAATATACGGCAGCCATCTTGGAATCTTGTTTGAACGCTTTCAATAGACGGTTTTGGTGCGAGGTCAAAGGTTAGCCAACAAATGCACTCATCGTTCACAACCAGCTGTGGCAAAACTCGCGTTAGCGTGCCCACTGCCCAACTCCCTCCCTCTCCCTCTCCCTCTCCCTCTCTTTCTCTCTCTCTCTCTTTCTCTCTCTCTCTCTCTCTCTCTCTCTCTCTCTCTCTCTCTCTCTCACGTGACCCTCATGCATTTGCCATCTCTTTCTATAATACTATCGAAATTAGTATTTAGGATATTTTATTTCAATACATTTTACTATCCGATTCGCAATAATATGACTCGAGCATTTCATTTCTCCGGAAAAAATTCACACAAAAAATTTCTGTACACGATTTTAGAGACAAGAGTGAGATAGCAGTACAGGGAGTTTACGTGAGAATGAAAGATAGTTTTGAGTGCTCAACAAAATTTTTCATCGGCTGAAGTCATCCTTAAAACCATCCGTTGAAATTCAAGCAGACACCTTTGGTAGACAAAGAATATCAACTATAAGTTGATGCTTTGAAAGTATATATTGTATATAGCCCGTATGTATTCAACTTTGATAGAATCTTACAGCTGCAACCTCAATATTTTTCTCAGAATTTTCATGTTTGCTAATGCGTCTACTGTGTGACGCGGGAGATGGCGTGCCGAGACCGCTCATACAACAGCTTTATTGGAATCTCCGCAGGCTTCAACCGCGACAAGTGTTAGGGGGATGGTGGGGAACGGTAGAGGGGGTGGCTTGAACGGGTTTTGAGTTTTGAGAAGAGGTGTTCAATTTATTCATCACGTTTCATTATTTTCGGCTTCCACATCACAGCCTCAACTACCGCTTATCCCAACCTGCTCTCCTGCTCCTCCTTCCCCACCACTCGGGCGTGACGGGCGTCTTTTCTCACTCATATATCTATTTTCACGCACCCCTAAGTCACCTGATATTGACAGCTTAAGTGAAAATACGCTCAAAGGAGAGACGTTGGAAATCATTCGAGCCGAGACACAATTTGATGTAAAGTAATGAAGTTGCGTCATCAAACTGGATTTTGGATTTTGGTTCAAGCGATCAAGATTTAAAGTGATTTTACTTGAACTTTGCTATCAGAGAATATTTTATGCATAGTTTTCTGCGTAATGGTTTAGACGCATTTTTAAGTGAGCTTTCAACATTTTACAGGAATCTTGCACGGAGAAAAGGATATCTCAACGGTTGGTTGCCAGTTTATATATTTCGTCAAAATACTACTGTATGACATTTATAATAAATATCCTCGTCTCCGAGTATAGAAGAAAGTATCTTGAGCACCACAAGAATTGAAATTGAAGAAACCAGAAGGTACTTTGACAAAATGCCAGTATTTAAATGATCATATGAACCGTTAAGATACTCTTCTCTCCGTATTTTTCATTCAGCTGAGAAACAGACAAATTAACTAACTCTGATTACAATTGATTACAAAAATCAAGTTAAACTCATCAAAACCTCACTTACAATCAGAAAAAAATTTAAAAAAAATTAGTTTTAATCAGTAGCTTTACGAAGAGGCCCGCAACTAAATTGAACGTTTCAAAATCTATCGTCACGGTTTAGTTTTCCTCTGATGTAATAAACCAAGCTACCAATCTTCGTGAATTTTTTTTATTGAGATTAAACAATTTGCAGGCAAAATTAGGAGTATAAATCAAGGGGTACTATTCAAGAAAAATTTTCCGTTAAAAATGAAAACAGTATTCCAAGATTTCGGAATGTTGTATTCGTTGTTTTTACGCCTCTTCGTAAAAAACACTGACGATTTAGGTCCATATGCCGAAGAACTCTTCAACTCCTCTTTAATTGATCTAGTTTCTTTGAAAATGATGGACTCGGAAGGTTTGACAATACGATAAGCTGAGAAATATGTGATATAAAAATCGAAAGGCCGAAGGGCGCGTGCAGAGCCGTAAGAGTATCGTAATTGAATCGATAGTTAGAATTTATATTGTCACTGCAGAGAGAGCCAGTGCCAGCCGCCCTGACTTTCTGCTTCAAACGTGAGCTATCTCTTTCTTCTCTCTCTCTCTCGCTCTCTATCTGATGTTTTCTCAAAAGAAAAAGGTAAAAATAAACTTGACGAAACGAGACGGTATGAGAGAAGAAAAGAGGGTTGAAGTGGAAATCGAATCATCGCCCGTTTGATTCTGACACAAATTCGTTAGGAAAATGTTGTATGAACCGTGTAACATCTTCAGGATTATTCAATTTGGGGCAAAGAGAGGGAGGAGAGAGGAAACAGTGTAAATATATAAGCCCTTGTGAGAAGTCTTGTTGACAAATAAAACGCTTTCAAAAAGTCAGACGCATGCACGGATCTCTTCCAGTCAGCCTCGGGGAGTAGCGACGCGACGCGACGCGACACGACAACGGAGACTCACACTCGCTGTTGAGTTGCGCTGTCCAAGAAACTTTGAAGAGGCCGCTTTCATTGATAAACTATTTACTTTAGCCAAAGGGCCATTTCATATTTAAAACTGCGATTGCAAATGATTGAGTACTCTCGATAGAAAAGCGCATCTATTTGGATCAGCCCGTGCTTATTTTGCTGTACTATTGACGAATTAAAGATTGTCGCGAGATTTTTACACATTTTCAGTCATGGGTGTGATGTGTTGTGGACAAAGACATTACATCAAATAGACGGAGTGCATAACAAGATCTTTGAGGCAAACTTGCGGTACTTCGCATGTTCACCAAAAATGATCACCAGTCATCAGCCTGCTCAACAGTTGCATCAAAACTTAAATTGGTAATCTTTTTTAGGTTTAATCTTTGGCAAAACTGGTGACAAACAAACCGACGCCATTTTGAGAGTGAATGAAAGTTGCACACTATTTCTAATTTTGTAAGTTATTTGAAGCTTTTTTTGATCTTATATCATACTGTTGTCAAAATGATGGTCATTAAATAGTGTTTCATCCATCTTCGATCTCGATTTTCATAAAGTAGTAAGTTTGGATTAAGAGGTTATGTTCGTTTGTTTGTCACCAGTTGAAGGCTCCTCCCCCAATTTCGAACAATGGACTCGCCCGTCTGCCTACGTAGTGTACGGTAAGTTTGCCTCACCCAGCTCAATGTTGTGGCATAGGATTCACTCCGTCTATATGATATAATGTCTTTGGTTGTGGGACTGATCTGCAACGGCTTTCCCGTCCCACCTGCACTGGCCTCTCACCTGCAAGATGTGAGGAGTATGAAGAGTAGCCAAACCTGAACCTTGAAGGCGAAACTTAACTCGTTCAAATCTCGCGACAATCTTTAATTCGTCGATAGTACTTTCACAAATGTTAGAACAAAATGTGGGTCGATACGGACATTTGGACATATTTTTCATAACGCATAGTTCACAAAAGTCTGATTTCTACTTGGTAACTGAGTATGTATAGTAAATACATTGTTTACGTAATTAAATCGGAATTCTAAAGATTTACGAACATTTCGACCATTCAAACATAATCCTTTTTTATGTTTTCTTGTTGCAGATTCAACTTTATGGGTATAATGCAGAGCTGTATCACAATATGTCGGAGGCTCAGCACAAATCCCAAGGTATTGTGGGTATCTCAGTCATGGTGCAGGTACGTAATCGTCTTTTCTTATATTGAAGTCTCTTAACGCTATAAATGTATAAACAAAATACAAATATTAAAACAAAGCAGCGAATTTGACTGGATGAAAAGAAAACGGTTTTTAACATATTGTTTCAAAAATTTTGAACTTTCGAATTTTCGTTTTAAAGCGAACTGATGCGACGCAACGAGCTCAATTTATGGTACTCAGATGAAAATATGCCGATAACTAACACACCTGCATCATTAGAGGAACAGTTTGCCGAGAAAAAAAACTATTTTCCAATTTTAGGACTACCTGGGTTTCTGCATTTAGCGGTTCAAAGAGCGAACCAAACTTTTGAAATGGCCTGAACTGGACGTTTAGGTCAGCATCACTTCACGTACGTCATCCCACGTATTGCTTGCTAAATACGTCCTGTCTTCCATGTTTTTCACGCGACAAATTTAACTATTACCTTTTAAATTTTACATTCGTTCAATTTACTTCCAACTTCATTTCTTGTGACAAACATTTTGAGTGAGTCTAATCTATTTGTCTTGGTTTCATTTACAGATTGGAGACACCCCTAATCCTGAACTAAGGATAATAACTAGTACATTTAATAGAGTATTGTTTAGAGGTAAGTTTTTAATGCCCTTTATAAATCACTTGATTATAATCATTGATCGCTGAATCATAATATTCATTTATTCATATATTCAATGACACTTATGAGGCTCCGAGTAAATATGTTTAACTTAAAGAACAGCAAGCCATGTGAAAGTTTGAAAGAAAAGATAAGAGTTATTGTTCCCCCGTTTTTATTTCTTATAGGGTACGCGTAACAATTGAAATGCACACTCGTCATGACTGGTTCAAAAAATTGCTGCCACTTCGTGCACAAGAAAGTTCACATTTTCCGTCTTTAAATCAATGTAAAATGTGATTTCGCAAAAGCTGGCAACCATGCTTCGAAAAGTCTAAACCAATATATTGAAGTTTCCTCACGTATCAAATGCGTCTTCTAAAATTCTTTTTCTCTGCGGCCCTCTAGCATGCAGTTCTAGAAAACGGCATGCAGAAATTGAACTTGAGCGTGCACTCGTTCAATTTCATCTCTCAAAGATAGCACTAATATATTTTTTAAGTCGACCCGAGTTGAACCTAAATTGAAGTTGAGCCCACGCGTAAAACAAAGACAAACGCGCCTTGAAAACTTGACAGTATGAATTCTCGTCTACTAGTTTTTTATCTGAAAAATGTAGGCACACAAATGAGATGAGCCGAAAGTGTTTACTTCAATTCGACCCAAGTTGAACCTAAATTGAAAATAAGCCCAGTCGTAAAACAAAGACAAACGTGCCTGAACACTTGAAACTGAAGATTTTCGTATAGTTTTTCTGTCTGAAAAATATATACTCACGCAAATGAGATGAGCTAAAAGTTTTTCGTAAATTGTAAGCCTGCGAAACATTTAGTCGAATATTATATCGTTCCTAGCTTACTTTCCAAGGTGGTTGTATAAGTTTATATATCCTTTTCATAACGCGCCTCTTGGCCAAAAGAGAACTTTGACTTGAAAGTTTTGAAAGTTCCAAGTCTTTATTGGAGTTTCGCGAGAAGTGAAACGGTTTTGTTTGAACCGTGGATTTAATTCAACCCCTCTTCACTGATCGATGAGTCATGCTCTCTTGACTATCATTAAAACATTCCACCGACTGAAGTACACTTTGAGTTTATGTGCCGATTTTATTTCCGCGTATTTAGATAGTTAAATTTAAAGTGGGAGATGTTATCATTCGGAGAAAGGTTTCTTTCTTGGACCACTTACTATGGAACTCGATCGAAGTGCTCTACTACATCAAGCATGAAATTCTGAGAATTTTATTCAGAATGTGGATAGAGTAGAACAGAACAATGAGATATAACTTTAGAGTGGCAGCGGATTGGTCCACCTTGTGCCACACAGGGTAGAAGGAATCCCGGGAAAAAGCGGAATTTGGACGGCAGATTCCGAGGTTTGAGGTTAAATTTTGTAGGTCGTTCGGGATTTGGCGGGAATTTGGACGGCAGATTCCAAGGTTTGAGGTTAAATTGTGAAGGCCGTTTCCGGCGATGCCCGAGTTTGTTTACGAAACGACCGGAAACAACCTACAAAACTTAACCTCAAAATCGATTTTTACGGCAAGATGGCGGCGCCCTAGGTGACAAAAATGAACCAGCGGAACGTTCCTTGATGTGCCACTCTAAAGTTATAGCTCATTGGAACAGATCTTTTTCAAACTACTGCCGATTCTTTCCTTAGTTTTGAAAATATTTAACCATCTCTTTTTCAATTTTTGAAGCTGGATTACGTGGTTCCCAGATGATGTGTCCACAGCCTTTATTATGTCCAAAACGTTGTGGTCCAAAATGTTATTTGTCCAGTTATATTTTCGTACAATCTCATTTCGTCCAAACGTTCTAATGTCCAGTGAACTACAATGTCCGCGAATAGAAAGTCTATGTCCGAAAGTTCATATTTAATGTACAGAAGTATTCCAGGGCAATTTTTGTATTCTTGTGTTCCATAGAAAACTTAAAATAAATCCTCCTATGAAATTCATCAGATGATTTAAAAAAGTACCTAACCTACTTATTGATCGAACTTTTTGACAAAAGTTTGCCATAGGGTTATGAGTGAATTTAAAAAAATTTGCATACTGATAGCTTGCAAAATTCATTAGCTTCTTAGACATCAATCTTTATCCATCTTTTTTCATCTTTGGTGGACTTATAATCTCTGGACATTTTAATATTGGCCTTATTTTCTTCTTTTGGATCTAATTTTTGGACTTCAAAGTTTTAGACATAAAAATTTGGACTTATCATCTGTGTATCGATTACACGTGTTTGTCTCCTACATTAATGGCATGTAAGTTATAATAGCTATATAACCTCTGAAGTAGACAAGGGCACACAGCAAAGTAACCCACCACTCGTATGACCACCACTTGTAGAGGTGGCTGTGCAACGTGGCAACGATGAAGTTCTTCCATCCAAAATTATGTAAACTAAACGATTCTTTGGTCAAGTCTTAAAAGGGTATCCCAAAAGACACAGAATGAAGAAAAAAGAGAGAACTGGGATCTAGAGGAGAGAAACGGGAAAAGAACGGGAAATAGGAATTCAGGAGAAAAGCCCTTTGCCCAAAAAGTCAACTAACGATAAGTCGGAGCGACATGTAGAAAACGTCATGAGACTGTCAGTAAGAAATTTCCGAGGGCAAGTGTCAAAATACCCCTCTCATCAGAATATAAGCACGGAAAAAATCCGGAAGATGCGTGACTCAGAACTCTTCATATTATCACAGAATAATACAGCCAGAACGGAAACTCTGTTGGATTTTGAAGCAAATTCATTTCGCGTCCGCCAGGTTGGGATATCGGATGTTTACATCTGGATTCGTGCTCAAAAAAAAAATATAGGACATGATCCGCGAAATTTTTATTCTGAAATGCCAAGAGAATAAAAGTGAGACCGGAAACTTAAGATTTCTTTCCAGAATTTACAGAAATAAATGAGTTTCAACACAAATCACACACGTCCACCATGTTGGGAAGTAGGACCACAGCGTTGCCTATTGGTGCCGTCAAATTCCAAACTTTTGGCTCTTATGGGAGTTTCCGTTCTGATTGTATTATTCTGTGATATTATCTACCAGGATTGCTGAAAAAGCCTCAGAAACCACGATCTAGTAGTTTCTACCACGTTGATTTTCCAGCAACTACCGTTGGTAGATTAAATTGCAGGCCCATGATATAGTAAAAAGCATGCCACTATGGTGGATGAAAAATTGGCCGTGATAAGAAAAACGAAACAGACAGGCTATTGTTTACCGTCGGGTGTCGACAATTTTTCAGCTATCCTGGTAGAAAATGTAAAGATTACGCGTTGGTAGATTAAATTGTAGGCCCATGATAGTAAAAAGCATGCCACTATGGTGGATAAAAAATTAGCCGTGATAAAAGAAACGAAACAGACAGACTAGTGTGTACCGTCGGGTGTCGACAATTTTTCAGCTATCCTGGTAGAAAATGTAAAGAACTTATTTTGTTCGTTTGCAAAATGTTGAACACGGAAAGGGTTGAATCACAGAAGGCACCATCGGGCCATCGTATTGCGTCCACAGACACACCATACTGAGTACGGACAAAATTCAGTCGAGCAAATATCGATAGATAACTCCTCTAGCTGCAGGGAATGCACGCGTAATGGTGTAACTACTGTAACTAAGACTTTATAAAACGGATCCCGAACATAAGTAACTTCCCTCGGTAGATATTTTTAGATAAATGGTCGGAGCATATTGGCAAAACACCAAATTAATCAAAGGTTCTACCTTCTCAAGGAAGATATACGATCGACTAATTGCCAACGACCCGACGTTTCTTGCTCCTGACGAAAGATTCGTAAATTCAGTAAAGAAGAAGAAGAAGAGAAGTGAACAAAAGCTCGGGGTCTTCGGTCACGTCTTCTCCATTTACGGTTATACACACTACGTTCGCGTGCTCGTAAACTCTTAGAGCGGAGATGTGAGTAATCTATGTAAAACTGTTCGTCTTCGCGAAAGTGTCGGTGAAAATGTAAACTGTAGACTGTACTGATGAGGGTAGTATATTGGGCGTAACTACGAGCTGTAGGGGGACTGAGAGAGCTCGCCTTCTTTCCCTTAGAAATCCGCAAAAGAAGAAAAACTGGAGTACAAAAGTAGACGTAAAGTAATAAGGAAAAGAAAAGGAAACCTACGATTTTGAGGTAAAGCTAACTTTGGTTGTGACCTATGACCCACCTAGAAATAGTTCCTAATTACCCTAATGGTGAAGTAATGTGACAGTAATTGTATATAAAAAAAAAAAGTTAACACAAGTTTTAATGAGCTTCTCATGACATTTCAGCCGCAATGAATCTTTTTAGAATATTTTTACCATTATGTAACAACAAAAATATAAATAATCTTATGAAAATCAAAAGAATTGTTTCGCAAATCAAAAACTTTGGAATATTAAGCCCATCAGGAAACTATTACATGTCCGGTGCTCATTTTCCATCAGAAAAATAACCCATGCGATAGAGGGTTCGTTTTAAAGGTAATGGGATTAATGATCGCCAAAATGAATAACTAAAATATTATTTTACCTCCTCATTCAGTCCAGGACGTTTAGTGTCCAGTTTTACTTTTGTTCATTTTTTATTGACTAAATATAGTAATTCACAACGACACAATTTAGTCCAGAATATATTCGGTCCGATACACGGAAAAAAAAAAGATTAATGAAAATAACCATATACGGATACCTGATTTTGGCACCTGCTAGATGTTATGGTAAACTTGACCAGAAGTATGGTACATTTACCGATACTTTGAGTAAACTCGACATGCAATCAGGTAACATCACCTAGTACCTAGTCAAAACATATTATACTTCTAGTTAACATTACCATAACATCTAGCAGGTGCCAAAATCAGGTATCCGTATGGTTATTTTCAGCGTAGTTTTTTTCCCGTGTACAATTTGTTGCCCCCCAATTAATTTTAACTGTTGTCTTGACTTTTAGTCACGTTTACAATGGATTTTGAAAACAGAAGCACAGAAACTGGTATTTTTTATGGTGGTTTTATAGGATAAAATTGGTATATTTAAATCAACCCCTCTCATAATAATTTCGACCGTTGTTCTGAAAAGAATAGTCTTATCTACAGGGGATTCTGATTTAACACGAAACAGACTCCTGACAGAATCGTGAAAGTATGTTGTAATAAATAATACGCAAAACACAGATGAAAGAAAATGGAAGGGGGTGGATACCGGGTAAAGTAGGGGGGGATGCCAATGGAGGAAGGATGTTTTCGACCGTATTCAGGCCCCAGAGTAATGTATAACCCTATCGCACATTACTATTTATAACAAAAACCACTTAGATCAGCTGTTGATTGATTGCCAACCTCTTCTATTTTACTCAACTCTCTCCGTACCCATCTCACCCGTCCCTTCACCTCCTTCCAGCAACCCATCCCCCCTCCTTTCTTAACCCGCCATACTCCGTGAACAATGTAGCTTAGCCGTCGAGCAATGCATTCCGAAAATTAATGGTCTCGCTGCTAGATTTTGAATATCTGTGAATAACTCATATCCTCATCGCCAGGATCGTCCGCTTCAGAGACCTGTTACAACTTTCGGCCTCCTCCGTGTCCTCTTCCGTCAAAGTTCTGATGGAACAACGCTCTTGTCTTGGAGAGTGTTAGTCGTTCCTCTGTTCGTCATCTAATGTGTTTTATAATGTGTGTCCGTCACATTGCTGCCAGATTTGGCAAAAAAAAAACACACTGTACATTTAATGGGTCTGTTGCACACTTCGGCTACAGCGTTTTAAAGTATCAATTCCTATGTAAAAAGCCGAGAAAATAACAATGGCAGCATCAGAAAACACTAAAATTCAGTATTAAACTCACAAATTGCGAAAAACACTAGACACTATTCACCCCTGTATCTTTCTACCACTAGCACGATATTCCGCGAAATTAGCGCGGCACATTCAAATAATCACTGCCGACTGTCATCACAGCTGACTTCATAAACAAATAAACAGTAAATACTGACGGCGTCTGCTCGAATTCTTACGTTTCAATATCCTCAATTCCTCACAAAAGATTGTGAAAGGTACGGAGACCGATATTTGTGTCGAAAACTTATCAAAATGAAACAAAAACTCACAGGAGTTCCAAGGATGATTCCAACTTCGATCATCATGCTTGGAACTACTGTGAGTTTTTGTTTCATTTTGATAAGTTTTCGACACAAATATCGGTCTCCGTACCTTTCACAATCTTTTGTGAGGAATTGAGGATATTGAAACGTAAGAATTCGAGCAGACGCCGTCAGTATTTACTGTTTATTTGTTTATGAAGTCAGCTGTGATGACAGTCGGCAGTGATTATTTGAATGTGCCGCGCTAATTTCGCGGAATATCGTGCTAGTGGTAGAAAGATACAGGGGTGAATAGTGTCTAGTGTTTTTCGCAATTTGTGAGTTTAATACTGAATTTTAGTGTTTTCTGATGCTGCCATTGTTATTTTCTCGGCTTTTTACATAGGAATTGATACTTTAAAACGCTGTAGCCGAAGTGTGCAACAGACCCATTGCATGTAAAGAATTGTGTTTTTCATGCCATCACTGCAATGGTCCGTCACGTAAAAACACCATCTGATGTACTTTACCGCTCGCACTCTCATACAGTACATGTTAACGAGCGGAGAATATGAGAAGTGATTCCAAGAGGCCTTCAATGCATGGAAGAGCTGCCTTTTTCCGGATCTTGAAAGGAAGTTTTGAACCCTTGTGTTTTCTTTGCTTAACACACTAAGTGTTTGCCCAAGAGTTGTCTCAAGAATACCGAGACTGATACTGCAACAAAACTAATCAATACGTTGATCACGTTTGAAATTTCAAATCATTTTCTATCGATTGAGCTCGATCACATTCGATCAAAAAATGACGAAAATAAGATAGTTTTGGAAAAGAAAAAAAATTCACCCCTCTACTACGGACCGACGACGGGTTTTTAACATCTATTTTTTGGTAGCGAAAAGCGAAGCATAAAACTGTCCCATACTTTCTCTCTCACAACGCGACTTGGAAACGTCAAAAATTATTTATTAATAAACTTTATTATCGTCGTTTAACTCATGATGTGAATGTTTACATTTTGATCACATCGTCTGATCACAATACATTAGTACTTTACTTGAGGCAGTTTACGCCGGTATAGATTATCACGAAATTCACATGCACACCACTTTTTTCACGTAGTTTTTCAATGAAAGTTGACAGCAATCAGCATTAAACGCTAACGGTTTGACACTTTAAATGCCCTGGTGACTAGGAGGCAGTGTCATGAATTTGGACACCTCGGTGTATCGACAGTTTAGAACTTGTGGTAACACTTTTTTCACCGGTAAGCAGATAACAACAGTAACCATGAACGTTCATCGCTCGCCTCGAACACTGTGCCACAACAAGCACCATGGTCGGCCTCCGTGGTCTGGTGGTCAGCACAACTGGCTACTGACCTAGAGGTCCCGGGTTCGAATCCCGGCCGAGGTGACAAGATTTGACGGTCTCAGATCTAGCCATCTCAGAAGGACGTGGATGTAACTCTTCTCTCTTTCATATTTCCTTTTTCTTCTCTCTTTCATCTTTCCTTCTTCTTCTATCTTTCATCTGTCCTTCTTCTTCTCTCTTTCATCTTTCCTTCTTCTTCTCTCTTTCATCTTTCCTTCTTCTTCTCTCTTCCATCTGCATGTCCTTCTTCTTCTCTCTTTCATCTTTCCTTCTTCTTCTCTCTTCCATCTGCATGTCCTTCTTCTTCTCTCTTTCATCTTTCCTTTTTCCTCTCTCTTTCATCTTTCCTTCTTCTTCTCTCTTTCATCTTTCCTTCTTCTTCTCTCTTCCACCTTTCCTTCTCTCTTTCATCTTTCCTTCTTCTTCTCTCTTCCATTTCGTCTGTTGGGCCCTAGTTGGTAAGAGAGGACGGCGGACGCTCATATTCCCCAAAAAAAAAATAATAAATAAAATAAAATAAAAGAAGCACCATATTGAGCTGAAACTGCAGTATCTCAAGTCAGAGCACTGACTTAAGTCGTGGTAGAGTCCATGTGTAGAGAGTTAAGACAAGAGGGTAGTCAACCTCTGATTGGTTAACGAGTTTTAAAGGCTCTACGGGCACCGCCATTGGATGTGATTTGCACATTTTTTCACACACTCTTGTTTACAAACGAAGGAGTCCAACGGTATTTTTACGGATAAGAGAGTTAATTGTGAACAAAGTTATTAAATTTCATCATGATGCCAATCAAGAATGTTCATAATTCTCAAAAGAACCTATAATAACGTTAGTAGATGTCGATCAACAAAAGCAGTGAAAGATTAACACTGTTAGGAACTCTGCGGCACTGTAATCTTTGCAGTGGACCAATACACAACAACGGCTCGCAAAATGTAAACAAAGGTGCAAAATCGCATCCAATTGCGGCGCCCATGGTTTCACTTGTCTTAACTCTCAACCAGTGGCGTCGCGTGCCATCTGGCAACAATGCAACTGCTCCATTTAAACTCATTAAATATATAGAATTTTCCTTGTGCACTCCCTGAATTCGATAATTTACATGAGTTTAAATGGATAGAATACATTGTTGCCAAATTGCACGTGACGCCACTGCTCTCAACATATAGGGATTCTAAGTCGGGGAATGTAACCACAACCCAGGCTTCACTTGGGATCCTTACGGCAAATCTGACAAATCTGGACCGCATTCACCCTGCATATACACGGACGAACTTGAGCGTGGAAGTGAAAAATCTTAAGCGGATGGAACGCCATCAGAAGAGCAGTTTAACGGGCAGAAAAGAGAGGGAGGAGGGCCGCCTGAGAGGGCGGTTCGGCTCAGTTCGGTTCGCGGTCCGTGTCCGCGTAGGAGAGAGTTAAAATTTCTCCATCGACGCTGATGTTGTGAAAACTGAGAATGAGATTAAAGTAATGATGTGGGACTAATGTGATTGCCGCGGATGAGTTCAGGGGTTTCAGGGGGGGGGCGTCTGCCAGGGAGGCGCAGGCACGGTGGGAGGCGTTAGGGGAGTGGATCTCTCCGCCGCTAATAATTGATTACGCGCGCGTCTTTCTATACTCTCTTTCTCTTTCTTTTCCCCTCCCTGTCGCTCTCTCTCTCTCCCTCTTTCTCTCTCTCCCCCTCTATTTCTCTCTCTCTCTCTCTCTCTCTCTCTCTCTCTATTTCTCTCTCTCTCTCTATTTCTCTCTCTCTCTCTATTTCTCTCTCTCTCTCTCTCTCTCTCTCTCTCTCTCTCTATTTCTCTCTCTCTCTCTCTCTCTCTCTCTCTCTCTCTCTCTCTCTCTCTCTCTCTCTCTCTCTCTCTCTCTCTCTCTCTCTCTCTCTCTCTCTCTCTCTCTCTCTCTCTCTATTTCTCTCTCTCTCTCTCTCTCTCTCTCTCTCTCTCTCTCTCTCTCTCTCTCTCTCTCTCTCTCTCTCTCTCTCACTCTCTCTATTTCTCTCTCTCTATTTCTCTTTCTCTATTTCTCTTTCTCTCTCTCTCTCTCTCTCTCTCTCTCTCTCTCTCTCTCTCTCTCTCTCTCTCTCTCTCTCTCTCTCTCTCTCTCTCTCTCTATTTCTCTCTCTCTATTTCTCTCTCTCTCTCTCTCTCTCTCTCTCTCTCTCTCTCTCTCTCTCTCTCTAATTCTCTCTCTCTCTCTCTCTCTCTCTCTTTCTTTTCCTCTTTCTCTTCCTTTCTCTTTCTCTCTCTCTTTCTTCCTCTATCCTCCTTCTTATTTCTTTCTCTTACTTCGGCGAGCGCATTAAAATAAAGTGGGCAGCGGACGTCGTGGATCCAGCTCCGCGACCCGCGTGCTTTGCAGGTTGCGTCTTTCGATGCATGCATCATCAGATCGATCAATCGAACGTTTACTCGGGGGGGGGGGGGGGCTCGAGAACGGCTGGAATCATTTGAGCTATACTTAATCTGGAGATGCAGTCTGGAGCTCTCTCAATAAAGTTGGATTCCCCGTAAAACCGCTCTGAAAGGATTTCAAGGTTAGAGTAGTTACTGTGATTAAGTGTGCAATCCGGCAACGTCACATGATTGGTCTGTTTAAACACATACAAAAGATCGAAGTTAACCCTTTGCGGAGCAACGTCTTTTTTCACCGACCAACTTTATTTTTTATTTCCTGAGCTTCTGGGGCAAAGGCTAGTGTTGCTAACCATTTAAATAGGTTCATAGATTGGTAAAGTATGATCCCAGAATGATATGAACCAGTGTGGGTGGCTTGGGGCACTAGCCACTGCCCTTGAAGCTCAGAAAATGATGAAATAAGGTGGCTAGTAGTACTAGCCACTGCCCCTCAAAGGGTTTTAAGGATGTTTACTGCGCAGTGCATACCCAGTACTTCGATACATTTTACCGGTTTAAATGGACAAAAAGTGTGTAACCGCAGTGGACTTTTTCAATATTATTTTTTGTTCATTCCATTATTTGTTTGTTATTAATTTCTTTTTTCAAGGTTATCGTATCATATGAACAGAGTAAATCGTTCAATCTGCCGAAGTTAAAATCTTAAATCGTCCTTTCTAACCGATACAAGAGGTCAAACTTCAGGCTTTTCACTGCACAATGCATACCTAGAACTTCGATATTTTTCAACGGCTCAAATCGCATCTTTTCATTCGCGATTTATTAAGGAAGGAGAGCTCGATGTATAGCGACGGTTGATTGCGAGACAACAGCGATTCGATATCAAACCGATCACGTTTTTCCGACTGAAAAGGATCAGCCTGCAGACTTAGATAACATGCAAATCGTAGTGTTGCTATATTCTTTACATACACCAAGTTTTCCCATTTCATTTGTCAAATGTCAAATTTCAGGCAAATTTCAGGGTACTTTGGTAACATTGGGTCGTCAACGATGCACATTGAATCAACGGATTTAAAACAATCAAATATAAAATAACAATTAACTTTTATTTACTGACTTTTTCATTTTGTTTTTCATTTTTTTGAATATGCATATAGGCTAGGTGCCGAACCGTGATATCTGTATGATATGTATAGAAAGACAAATCGATGATTCAAAAAGAGGGGGGGAGGAATAGTGCGAGGAAGGGGGTATAGATGGTGGAGAGGGGGGTGTGATGTAGAATGAGCAAATGAGAGGAGGAGACTTCATCCCTCATTACCGACGAGCACATCATTAGAGCATAACTCTCTCACAACCCTTAACTTTGAAGAGGCACATTTAACAGGAGCAGCATTGCACAGCTGAACATCGCATCCGTCTCTCAAATTAAGAGCAATTTAAGGTTAACAGCCACCATGCTGTGCCGCCGTCCGCTCCCCCCCCCCCCCCTGCACTACTTTTACCACGCCGTTCGGTGTTTAATCGGAAATTTGAGTGAATGGCTTTGCTTTGCAGCGGGTCTCGGCTCTACGCGGCGCGAATACTTGCGGCCTTTTTCATACAAGAAATTGTCTTCGGTAAAAGAATGCTCGCAGCAGAATTAGTTCTAGATACGATATTATAATCGACCAAATCAAAGTGGCTATCGTTGACCAAAACTACACCCGTATACTGATGAAAGATGAAATTATGTATTTTATCATTCTAAAATATATCCTTGAAGCATTTCCTTCCTCGTTCAACGTGATCGTTAAGAAATATAAACCCACAAACTTGCCTTTTCCGTGATAATTTTGACTTTGAAGTTTGGAAACGCCGTATTGGCTTCGGTGTAAAAGTAGACTGACACCGTCATTTAAGGTTTTGTAAACCAAATACATCATACATCGTCAAAAATCTAGATCGCCTTGCATACCCTGTCTTTCCAAGCCTCTTTGAGTAGAGGCCCGAAACTCGCGAAATTCTAAGCAAAAAATTAAGTGTGAGTGCATATCAGAAACATTACCAAATATAGCTTAAAATGTGTCTTTTAACTTCCAAACAATACTTGAAGTTTGTTTTGTTTCTCCAATGTGCTCGATATGAAATATATCCTAAAACGTTAAAAAACTCACATTTTTCGTGATGATTTTGATACTGAAGATGGACAACGCCGCATTTTTTCGAGTGTAAAAGTAGAATAGAGCCGGAATTTGAGGTTTGATAGATCAAATACATCATACGTGGCCGAAACTCTCGAACTCGCTGCTCAAACGACTTGTTTAATAACGTTTTTTCAAGCATTTTTTATATAGTGAACTTAAACTCGCAAAATTCTGTAAAGTTTTTTTTAAGTACGTGCACACATCAGAAACTTAATCAAATATAATATATTAAAATGTGTCTTTTAACTTCCTAAAAGACATACTTGAAGCTTTTTTTGTTTCTCCAATGTGATGTCTATGAAATTGACCCTAGAACGACGAAAAACACGCATTTTTGGCCAAAATGAGCCTTCAGATCCATGTTTAGGCAACCGTGTCACACATGTGGGGGGCGAAAATGGCCAAATCAAGGTTATTTCCAAAAACTACATGCCTTCGACTTGCAAAAAATCGAGGTATTTACGAAATCCAAGGGGGGGGGGGGGGGAAACGGCCCTTATCGATACCCCTCTTTACTCTCCCATACGCAAAAATGAGCACTGAAACGAAATAATATTATTTACCCCTTTGGTTCGAATAAGCAAGCAAATGTTTGACTGATAATTTTGATGATATGACTTTCCAAAGAAAGTATCCTGGTACAAATTTTCATTCCTCTATTTCTTGACCAATTATAAACAATTTTGCAGTTTTCATGTATTTCAGAGTCTAACTGAATTGCCACTTGAAAGAATGTCTTTAAAAATTTAAAACTCTTCGGAAAATAATGGACAAAGTTCTCAAGAACGGTTTCGATCAGAGGACTTTCTTTTGAAGGTCATAGTACCATAAAGCTTAACAGAAGAAATCAGTAAAGCGATAACTTGCTCAAAAGTGAGTGTAGTTAACTATTCGTACTCAAAGGTGTTCAATTTGCCTATACCCCCAATTGAAGGCGCTTGAGGACTCATTATTTTGCGATTGTTAACAATTATTGGAGTGTGTCTTACATTGTCAATGAGATATCGAGTTACGGTACCGAATAACTCGGGAGAGGCATTAAAAGGGTTGAATATTCTAACCCGCATAAAATTGTCAATTTTTTTATTATTTTGGTTCATGATGGCTTATTTCATACCGTCATAATATTTGATCGGAGAAAATGGTCAAAACTAGAATTTTGAACCTAGACCAGTTAAAGGTATGTTTTTGTCTGCTGCATCACATTAATATGTTATGAGCCAACGAATGGAAACAGAGGCCAGACCGGCTTCAAGATTCCAAACAGCAGTTTGGACTAGAGCCGACGCGACCGACGTCCCGAGCCCGACGACCAATCAAAACGCAAGACCGTTTGTCAAAAGATAGCGATGTTCGCTGTTATCGTGGTCGCGATGCGGTATGGTGTTTGTGGCTACACGGCTCATCCTTCCACTTCCTTTTCCTTCTCGCTTTACCGCAAGTTCTTTCTCCGTGCGTCCTTATCCTTTAAGCCCAGCCCTATTTTATCGCACAGATTAAGGGTAGACTCTTAAACATGAATGTAATACACCGAGCCTCATTTTTTACTTTCAATGTTTAGAGCAAAGTACAACCATCAGGGGCTAAAAGATGCTTGTGCATTTTGGCTTTTGAAGACTGTGCTCTAGTCTTCTGTACCGTGTTTTTTTTTATCTATTCTTCTTTTTCCTTTTTTTTTCTCGAGAAGGGGGGGGGGTCCTGTAGAATGCCCATGAATAAATGTAAGCGAGCCGCTGAACATTTATTTTATCTTTTTCTCAAAACGGAAGTTTTCGCCTCACATTTCAATCTCTCGTCTAGAATTTATGGAGTATATGATAATAATAATGACATACGTTACGTAAGGATTCTAGATAACTGTGTAAAAGGGTTCCGTGTTTCATCCCCAACACCCATCATTTCAGTCCCCCCACCCCAACTCCTCAGCTCGACTGTTCCTCATCTATTTTTCGTGAATGTTTAGTAGACAAGCAAATCTAGTTCATCGTCGTATAGTTTAAGACAAAGGAGGAAAAGTCTATTTTGGGCAAAACTGAGTTAGCAAAGTTTGTGAATTTCACTAGGTACACATATCACGTTATAAATTCCAATACCTTGAAGAAATACGCAAAAATAAAGGAAGAAAAATGCAGTTCGAGGTATGCTGAAGATAAAGGAGGAAAAGTCTATTTTGGGCAAAACTGAGTTAGCTAAGTTTGTGAATTTCACTAGGTACACACATTGCGTTATAAATTCCAATACCTTGAAGAAATATGCAAAAATAAAGGAAGAAAAATGCAGTTCGAGGTATGCTGAAGATAAAGGAGGAAAATTCTATTGTGGGCAAAACTGAGTTAGCTAAGTTTGTGAATTTCACTAGGTACACATATTACGTTATAAATTCCAATACCTTGAAGAAATACGCAAAAATAAAGGAAGAAAAATGCAGTTAGAGGTATGCTGAAGATAAAGGTCGAGGAAAAGTCTATTTTGGGTAAAACTGAGTTAGCTAAGTTTGTGAATTTCACTAGGTACACATATTACGTTATAAATTCCAATACCTTGAAGAAATACGCAAAAATAAAGGAAGAAAAATGCAGTTAGAGGTATGCTGAAGATAAAGGAGGAAAATTCTATTTTGGGTAAAACTGAGTTAGCGAAGTTTGTGAATTTCACTAGGTACACATATTACGTTATAAATTTCAATACCTTGAAGAAATACGCACAAATAAAGGAAGAAAACTGCAGTTAGAGGTATGCTAAAGATAAAGGAGGAAAAGTCTATTTTGGGTAAAACTGAGTTAGCTAAGTTTGTGAATTTCACTAGGTACACATATTACGTTATAAATTCCAATACCTTGAAGAAATGCGCAAAAATAAAGGAAGAAAAATGCAGTAAGAGGTATGCTGTTATAATTTTTGTCGTTTTCTTAACCCTTGTGAGCCTAAGGTATTTCGGTAACACAAAGGACTAAGGGGGGGTATTTTTGTACCCCAAGGATATTTTCATGCAGCACAGTCAGTATCAATAATTTTGAAACTTTAATGGATGGATTATGTAATTAGTACCCTAAGAGAGTAATTTATGTGAAATTTGAGTACATTTTTGCTATGTTGCCAAATTTACACCTACTTTTAAAAAAAATGTCAAAATAAAAAAATGGAAAAAATGAAATGAGGTACCATCTTATTTTTCCATTTTTGATAAATTTCCAATTTTTTTTCAATGATCTGACTTAATATTCTTAATCTACATAAAATTTCCGTAAAATTCACTGTAATAGATGGTTCCAAACTTAAAACTGGCAGGACGAAGGGGGGGGATATTTGTTCCCCAACACTTTAAATTTCTATAATATCGACAAAAATTCATAAAAATTAATGAAATTTGGTGGACGTGTTCTAAGTATCCTAACTTAAAATGTCATGAAGTCCCAAAAAATTTTGAGCAGTTTTGACAAAATGGCGTCAAAAAAACTGGCCTGGGGTACAAATGTACCCCCCTTTAGGCTCACAAGGGTTAATGCGAATGCACAAATTCAGAGGATTTTTTTAATTCGTTTTTGCTTTAAATTTATCATCATTTCATATAAAAAAAAACCTGGCTGGTGCAGTTATCCCCCTCCCTTTCCGCTTGGTTTCTAGGAGGTTAATAGAGCGACTTACTGCTACTCTAATGATTGTGAGATGAAATCTCAGATTCAAAGGTGAATATTTATGCGTGAGGTTCACCTTGATTGATTCCGAACCAATCCAAGGACGCTTTAGTCTCAGATATGTATAAACAAACATTCTAACGTAATAATCCTTCCTGAAATGTAAGGCACTCCAAAGAGGCTTCATCATTTAACTGTTGTGATTATATTAACTAATTCCGCTCAATGATCCAAGATGGGGGCGGGGGGAGGGGGGGGTCGTTTCTTGATTTAACCGGCTTCAATAATTTGTGAGTCTATATTGTTTATTGTATTTCGAAATAATAAGAATAAAAATAAAAAACAATTTTGACGATATTTTCAAAAAAGCGAATACATTGTATTTAATTTAAAATCTCTTTATGCTCGCCTTCAAGAAAAGCTCTTAGTAATAATTCAAGCTTTGGAGAGGAGCTAACTGAAATAAAGTTAAGAAAATCAAGGTAAAAAAATTATCTCCGCCGGCATTAATTATTTCAGCAGTTAAGAGAAAGTATCTGAAATACGCTGAGTGAAAAGCCGCCGACCCCTCGCAGCGCGGCCGAGTCTAACAACATGTGTCCGCCTTTGTTTCACCAACTTTTATAAAGTGTTAAAAAAGTGGGAGTTTATTTCCTTCTTTTTTCTATCACTCCTGTATGTAATTCAAGACCACGCTTGGATTAGCTTCAAACAACTTTCGCAGCACTTTAAGAACGTTTAAGCTTGAAGTGTTGCATTATGGTCGTTAACTTTCCTAACACCGCAAGAAACAGAGCAAGGTAGATGAAATAAAATTGTTTTTTCTTCCATCTAACACCGTTACTCTCATTTTCTGTTTAGTTATTTTAAGAATCTTCATAGCACTGATTTTGTTTGTTTCGAAAGGTCCGTACATCTCAAGTTTAAGTGGAAAGAGGGTCACAAGGGGACAAACTTTGTTGACTTCAACCAGACCGTTTAAGCTTAGAAAAAATAAGCTACAGGGAATACACCACGAACCAGCTTTCTCACATCAAACTTAATCAGAGGGGGCTCCCAGACCCCCGTTTATTTTCGGAGGGAGACCCCCAGACCCCCCCCCTTAGGGAATTAATTTTACAGTAGGCTGGTTGCAGAATGTTTTTGCAAATTTTCGTCAGAATTCAAATTGCTATCTTTGAAATATTCCAAATTTTCTCTTTGTTTTCCCATTTTATACCCATCTTCCTATTCACTGAAAAAAAAATGAAATTCCAAGAAAGCAATTAAGTTTTGTAAAATTAGTAAAATAAAGCTCATGCTAATTTTACTTGTTATTTTCGGTAAATCCTACTAAACTTATGGCTAATTTTACGATTTGAATTGTAAACTTTGCTTAAGTTTTAGTAATTTTTCTTTTTGGATTGCAAATTTTTCAATCTAAATAGTACATTTTACAATCCAAATCATTGTGACTTTTGCTTATTACATGGCTGTCTTGGCGTGATAGCTATACGACTTGCAAAAATTACAATGCTTTGAATTGTTAAATTTACAATCCGATTGGTAAAGTTTATGATCCAAATTGTAAAATTAATCAAAATTAAGCAAAATTTACAATCCAAAACGTAAAATTAGCTATATGCGTAGTCAATTTTACTGAAAATGGCTGGTAAAATTAGCCTTTGTTTCATATTACTGATTTCACAAATCTATTTTTTTCAGTGTTGGTCATAATGGAAACTTTTTACCCTCCATGACTTACTTAAAGTTTAAAATTTAGGACAGTCAAAATAAGTCCCTCTGAGGAAAATGACTAGCTGCTTCTCTGCAAAATTTGGATGTATGTGTATTGTGTATGTAGACCAACCATTGGTTCAAAAGCTATACCGGGATACAGAAAGTTAGACATCTGCGCAATCGAAATATACTTTCCCAATTTCTAACTTCGTTAGATTGAGAAGGTAAAAAAAAAAAAAAATATCATAGTTTTAAAGGGGAGCAAAGAAAAACTGAATCGTTCATCTAAGAAGTTATAGGGGAATTGCTTGGGAATGTTTGTTTACAATCAAAGCATTAAAGCAATAAAATAGAGACAAATAAAGACGCAACACAAAGCTTGCAAAAGGTGTCCAATTTTCTTGTTCAAATGTCGGGACTCATCGAAACTACGGCCAACAGTCACCTACTGTTGAGTGATGGACACAGGTCAGGTTTCCTTCGTGGATTAAATTGGTGTTTTTTTTTACAGATTACTTGGTCTCTGATTGATTAATTCCGTTTCGTATACCTTAATTAATTAAAATGTTGACTTTGAATTTTAGGTATAAATTTTGATGATAGCAATTTTCACTCACTCAACAGTAGGTGACAGTTGGCTGCTGTTTTTTTGATCCCTCAAACAAAAATGAGCTTCCATAACACGGGAAGGATAGCATATGCTGGGTCTCTATTTTTGTCTCTGCAATAAAAAGAGCTGTGATGTCACACTGAATACTTCTACAAGAAAACCTTGTTAAATTCGTGAACCACTAAGAGTTTAGCGAAATGATCCAGTGCCAAAAAGTCGTTAAAGTGTCATATTTTAGTAGTTATTTAAAAAAGAAAAAAAAAAAAATCCGGAGCGCGTGGATCACGCAAATTTTGTTTGCATAGTTCAGTAAACAAGAAAGTAGTGTTTGCGATTGTGAAAGGGTGTGTGATAGTGTGTCTTTGAGTGTGGGAGTGAGAAAAAAAAAATCAGAGCACCAGAGTTTTTAGTTCAGTGTGAGTAGGATGTGCTTTCTTTTCCTTCCTTTCTCTTCTCTTTTTCTATTTCTCTCTCTCTCTCTCTCTCTCTCTCTCTCTCTCTCTCTCTCTCTCTCTCTCTCTCTCTCTCTCTCTCTCTCTCTCTCTTTTCTTCTCTTCTCTTCTCTTCCCTCTCTCTCCCTCTCACTTATGTTCAAAATACGCCTTTTTTCCTTCCTCCCCTGTCCCAGCAGAAAATACAATCACGTTGCAGTAACAATGCTGTTCCAACAACCATGTTTTTTCAGCGCCTCTTCCCCCTCCCCTCCCCACCCCTCCCCTCCTCCGCCTCATCTGCACCATCTTCTCCGACTCCAGTTTTTATTTTATTTTCTCGATATGTAAGCTTCTTAAAGATAAGAGGTGGAGAAAATGTTGAGCAAATATCACATAACTCCGCATTAACTCCGCTCAACGTTGCCAAATGAAAGTAAATATCAGAGGATTTTAAACTGTTACAGTCGGCGAATTAAAGAATATCTGTGGACTCCTTAGATTTTGGTTTAGATAGACAACCTGCAATTCTTATATACTTATACACTGAAAAAACAAAGTTTAGGTACAACCGCAGCAGCTTTTTAAAATAGCTTCGCAAAGCAAAAGTTCTAGCTCTACCGGAAAAAGCTGCGGTTGTGCCGAAACACTCCTTCGACGGACCAACAGCCTTTTTTATTGCTTTTGCTCTACCAACGTAGTGTTTGGTACAACCGCAACTTTCTCCGGTAGAGCTAGAACTTTTGCTTTGCGAAGCTATTTTAAAAAGCTTTTCCGTGTACCAATAAAATTGAAGCACTGCAAGTGGCCTACCTGCGCCAAAATCTAACTCGTCTACTGACATATTCTTTAATGCATTGACTGTACATTAGTATAGTTAGGCAGTAGCTCCATCAGGACGTCTTCCATCTCTCTCATTTTTTATTTGAATGTATAAAAATAGAAAAAGGAAAGAAATAGGGGTATTTTATCTGCTTGTCTATCCTTGTCTAACATACGTGTCTCAATGGAGAAAAGAGAGGGATAGAAAATTTTTCGTAGCGCTACTAATGTAAGGAATCAATGGGGTTTCCAGGACCAGTGAAGGCTCTAGTAAAACACGATAAATTGACGTCTCCAACATGAAAACCAATAGATCCTCAATCCTCAAAAGATGCGATTGAAACTTGGATCATAAAATCGATACTTTTGCATGGGTTCAAATGGAAGAAAAACAGCAAGCAATTGTTCGCGAGTCGCTACCACACTGATTGCGATAAATCGATATTTGCTCCATAAAAATATAAAGAAAAGAATCGTTCAAAGATGGCAGGTACAATGGGGCGACAAGCCGACAACAAATTCTCTCCGTTTGAACATACGTAAAATAATCGATCATCAGTGGATTCACCAAATCCCTGACAAATCAATACTTTTGCGTAGGTTCAAATGGCGAACAAAATGGTTGCCAAATTGCACGAGCCGCCACTGGAATGGTTTCTCAATGGGTCCAATTGAACCTTCAAACAATCGGTACTTCTTCCAAGGTTTAAATGGTAAAAAAAACAATAATCAATCGATCACGAGTTTTTATCATTGATCGCGATTAATCAACATCTGCTCAGTGCCATCTGGCAACAATGCAACTGCTCCATTTAAACTCATTAAATTAATCGAATTTTCCTTGTGCACCCCCTGAATTCGATCTTTTACATGAGTTTAAATGGATAGAATACATTGTTGCCAAATTGCACTGCATCTGCTCCATAAAAACCTATAGAAAGAATTCATTTCTTAGGGGCCCAGTCGAAATTTCAAACAAGTAACAATTCTGCTGTTATTTAAATGGTAAAAACAAATAATCGATCGTTTACGACTAGTAACTTTGATTTGCGGTTAATCAATATCTGCTCCATAAAAACCTATAGTAAAAAATCGTTCCTCATGGAGTCCATTTGAACCTACCACAAGCGATAATTCTATATTTAGGCTTAAATGGTAGATAAACAGTGATCAATCGTTCACAAGTGTCTACCACTTAAACAACTTGCGATAAATGCTCCATTAACACCTATAGGAAAGGATCGTTTCTCGTAGGTCAAAACGATCGCATGAATCAAACAATCGATACTTCAGCTTAACCCAATACAGACCAGGTTAGTTCAAAAGAACGCCACTCCTCCGTGTATGTAGAGAAGGTACTTAACTGTTCGTACTCCGGGGGAGTTGGAATTGCCTATACGACAAATTGAAGGCGCCCGAACGAAACCTTATTTTGTAAAAGTGTTTTCATCGATAATCGAGTTTATCCGGTATGAAGAATGAAACAATGTGAAATAGACTTAGAAGGAAAATCGAGTATACTCGGGCTCTTGGTCCATGAAGCGTTAATTTCAAATGGTGAAAATCTGATGATAGGTCGTTCACGGGCTTCCAATCATGTTTTTCTTTACATGTGGCAACGCCGTGACTGCGTTGTCGCACATCACCAAGGCGTGAGCTCCGCCACTTTTCAGCTGTTTGTATTGACAAAGGCGCATCATAAAGGGCGGAAATTTCTCTCTCTCTCTCTCTCTCTCTCTCTCTCTCTCTCTCTCTCTCTCTCTCTCTCTCTCTCTCTCTCTCTCTCTTTCTCTCTTCCGCGCTCTCAAAAAAAGTTTGGACCTTATTTTAAATCTGTTAGGAAAATAACCGCTCCTAGCTGTCTTCGTGAAAATATGAACAAAAGGGAGGTGTGGCGAGGGGGAAAAAAAAACCGATGAGACATCGGAGGATAATATCCGACACTGGCTTCGAGAGGCCAAACATACTTTGCTTCAGCCCTCGATTTGAGAGTCGATCGAATTGTTGTCTCTCGAAAAAGAAAAGCTTCACCATTCAAAAATAGTCATGTTGCTCAGCAGTAGCGGCCCGTGAGATTTGGCAACCATGCATTTTTCCCACTTAAACTTAGGTAAAAAATCGATTCAAGCGGAGACTGGCAGCCTCCTCAAGTTTCGATTGTTTTCCATGTATTTAAATGGGATAAAAACACTGTTGCCAAATCGCACGAGCCGCCACTGTTGCTCAGGGTCGTATTTGGAGTGCCAATATTTTACCGGCGAAATGTGCAATTGGGTAACTTTGAGTTTCATGCTACTTAAATGAGTATAGCAACAATAGTTCAGTGGCGGCTCGTGAAATTTGGCAACCGTGTCCTCCTCCTATTTAACCAATGTAAAACAATCGATTCTCCCGGAGGCTGCCAGCCTCCGCAAGAATCGATTATTTTACCTACGTTTAAATGGAAAACTTGCATGGTTGCCAAATATCACGAGCCGCCACAGCAATAGTTTGAATATTAATTTATAGTTTATTGAATTAGTTGATAGTAATGGAGCTGTTACAAACTTTTGCTACAGGCTTATTAATAGTTGGTAATGGGGTAAAACCCTGTAAAAATAACGATTAGCGCACTAGAAAATCACGAAATCCACTCTTAAACTCACAAAATGCTTTTAAACGCGAGACCGCAATGGCGGCCGGGGCCGCGGTTTACATTGGGTTTCCCTATCTTTAATCAGTGCCATCTACACAAGGTGTTCTCGCAACACCACACAAGAAGAAGAAGAAGCGAACAACTGTCATTGGATTTGAGCGGCTCCGGCCGCCATTACGGTCTCGTGTTTAAAAGCATTTTGTGAGTTTAGGAGTGGATTTCGTGATTTTTTAGTGCTTGAATCGTTCTTTTTACACTAGGGTTTTACCCAATAATCAACTATTTATAAGCCTGTAGCAAAAGTTTGCGACAGCTCCATTGCTTACGCAAGTAAGATTTGATAGTTGCATTTTTATTGTTATAATCGAAACAGAGAATTTTTAGATTTAATTCATTTTTATCCTGTAATGTGAGTAATAATGTTGGTAAATTCCAAGGATTATTGGTCTAGGGAATGTCTACACTTCTGAAACTGCCTCTAAATGGTTGCAGCAGAGTCACACAATAATTTTGAAGATTCAGCGATAGTCAGCACCCTTCTGATTTCGCCTGTGGTTGAATGATGAGCACCCTCATCTTCACTTCCCTGACTATCCCCTCTAAGTCTACCGAATCTCACCATTCAACACCAGGCAAAGTTAGGAGGGTGTTGTCTGATGTTTCGTTGAATCCGCAAGATTTTTGTGTGCCTTAAATCTGGCCTACGTATTTATGTATATTTTAGCGTTGTCCACTCTATTTGTCTCTATTATTATTTTTGCAAAAAAAAAAAAAGAAAAAAAAAAAATCGCGTTCTTAAAAAAGAGGACCAACAACAACAACAATTTTTGTCATTGTGATAAAACCTACAAACAAAAAAACGAGTTTAAACCTCAGTTTTCGGAAGATATTTTTACAAAGTGGAGATGAATGTTTTGACAAGAAAAGTATGTGACAAAGATGAATGCGGACAAAATATGTTGGACCGACCGTTGTAGCACAGAATAATACAATCAGAACGGAAGAGCCAATGGAAGCAAGTTTGGAATTTAACGGCACCAATAGGCAACGCTAAGGTCCTATATCCCAACATGGCGGACGAGTGTGATTTGTGTTGGAACTCATTTACTTCTGTAAATTCTGGAAAGAAATCTTAAGTTTCCGGCCTCACTTTTATTCTACTGGCATTTCAGAATGAAAATTTCGCGGATCATATCCTATTTTTTTTTTTTTTTTTTTTTTTTTTTTTTTTTTTTTTTTTTTTGCGAGCAAATCCAGATGTAAACATCCTATATCCCAACATAGCAGACGCGAAATAAATTTGCTTCAAAATCCGACAGTTTCCGTTCAGATTGTATTAGTCTGTGGTTATATTAGGACAAACTGTCTTACCACCGTGCAGTCATAGTGACCAGAAATTTCCAGAGACCTCAAATTTATCAACATCACTTCCTCACTTTGGCTCGAAATGAACTCACTTTGTCCACTGTTCTTCGTGATATTCCAGAGTCTTAAAGGGGTGAGCATCCTCTCGCGAAAGGAATCAAATACTTTGAAAGTGCGATAAACGTTGAGGATTGATGAAAATTGAAGTGATGCTCATTGCTCGTTCTTCTTTTTGTTTTCTTCTAAAAAGGGGAAATAAATCTTTGAGCGACCGACCCGTAAATTATTCTAGGTTACTGCTCCCTCATTTTCTTTCGATCTTCGAGCTCGCTTTCGTCATTAAACACCTCTCATTTTAAGACGGCGGATCGTCGCGTCGGTGGTTATACAGAGTCTCGATCGTTAGTCGGATGGCAGGTTTTTAGGTGATCATTTCCTTTCGTATCCTATTGCAACAAACGCTTCTGGTTGCCAAATTTCTTGTAGATAGGCTCCATTTATAAATTAAGATTGCGTTAGTTTTGTCTTTTTATGTATTTTCGCCAAAATCTATGAAAATAAAACAACGATTGAAAGACTTAAAATAATACTGACCTATATTTCACTGTGCAAATGGGGCTGTTGCACACTTTTGCTGTAAGCGATTTATTAGTTGATTCTGGTGTGAAAACCTCCAAAAATAACGATGGCAGCTCTAGAAACTTCCGAAATCCACTCCTAAATTCAATAAATGTTTTTATTCGCGCGAGCGTAATGGTAGCTTGGAGCAGTAATACCAGATGGGAAATTCCCATATAATAATACTGTAACTCCGTCAAAAAATGACCAATAATTAAGAGATGACTTTCATTTGACACTATGGTGTCACCAGGTGTCACGGTACCATTCATCAGATGTGGATCACTACTCTGATGACTATAATAGAGGGTTTTAGTAATGGCGACTGCCGGTGATGAGCGTTCCAAACAAAGCCAGTTTGTCCCTCTCGCTCTCATGTGACCCCTATGTACTGCCATCTCACTCTAATTTCAAAAATCGCATATAGAGACTTATTTTGTGAAATTTTATGGCAGAAATGAATATCTCGAAGCATTTTAATGCGATTTTGATAATAATATATCGTAAAACAAGGCCCTGTATACGAATTTCGATACTAGAAAGAGATGGATATACATAGGGGTCACGGGAGAGCGAGTGAGATAGTTTGGAACGCTACGCGAGTTTTATCACAACCGATTGCAACCGATGAGCGCATTGTTGTGGTTGTTGGCTAACCGTTGACTTTGCACTAAAACCGTCTATTACTCAGCGAATTATCCTTGTCATCATAGAGAGAGTGGCGAAATTAAGATAGGAATGTCCCACTATTACTGCCCTATGCCGCACCATCACACTCGCGCAAATAAAAGCGTTTATTGAGTTTAGTAGTGGACTTTGGTAGTTTTTGGTGCTGCCATTGTTACTTATTTTGGAGGTTTTTACACCAGAATCGACTATTAAATCGCTCATGGCAAAAGTGTGCAACAGCCTTATTGTAAAGTAACAGTTAATCATTTGTTTAAGTGAAAAGCAAAATGACTCACAACTTTTTACTTATATTAAAGTCGTATTTTCTTTATTTTAATCATTTGTTTGCTGCATTTGATCAAGCGATGAGCATGAATGAACTAATGAGGTTTTAATTACTTTTATGTTCCAGGTGCATTTACGCCTATAAAACACTTATCACTAAGAAGCCTTTTACCCGACACAGAGCATTTTATGACCTACGAAGGATCGACAACGCATCCAGGCTGCTGGGAAACTGCTGTTTGGATAATACTTAACAAGCCTATCTACATCACGAAACAAGAAGTAAGGTTTTCACGTAAAGTTATATCATCCGACATGATTGTACCGTGACACTTTTTTTGAACCTGTTCATGAACAGTGCCGTCAAATTTGGAATAAAAGATAGAAATTTTCCTTTTACGTTAATTTAAAGTACATACATATATATACAGGGTGTAACAAAACTAATGTGCCAAACTTCTGGAGCATATATTTGAGGCCAAAATAATACTTTTTTCTCTAAACATGGGTCCGAAAATGTCCCCTTTTTGAGCTACAGCCCCCCAAAGTTTTAAAAAATTTCTGGTTTTTTCTGGCATAGTGACCAACATTATGGACCGAACGTTATGAAAATTGGTGTCCCAAGGACACCTCCATTAATCCACCATCCATTAGTGACCTCGAAAAAATGAGAAATTAAGTCTGACTGTACTTTTCAGGCAATCTTGGGCCCTTAACGGCACAAATTTTATGTTACGGATTAAAAATTGGGAAAAACTAAGAAAAAGATTTTTGGACCCTTGCATTTTTTCGATACGACACGTTTTAAGCGAGATAATCGCCTCATAATGTGGAAAAGTGCGCGATTTTACCATGGCAGACAGCCTGAAGAAGCAGCGGAGTGGCGGGTGCATACTTACTGCCACTCGCCATAGTTAAAGTGCTGACTTTTCCACATTGTGGGGCGATTATCACGCGTAAAACGTGTCGTATCGAAAAAATGCAGGGGACCAAAAATCTTTCTATTACATTTTCCCATCTGATTTTTGTTGATTGTTTCCCAATTTTTAATGCTTAACATACAAATTGTGCCGTTAAGGGTCCAAGATTGCCTGAAAAGTACAGTTGGACATAATTTTTGATTTTTTCGAGGTCATTAATGGATTCTACATATAAAATTACCTTGGGACACCAATTTGCATAACATTCAGTCCATAATGGTGGTCGCTATGCCAGAAAAATCAGACATTTTTTAAAACTTTGGGGGGCTGTAGCTCAAAAAGGAGGCATTTTCGGACCCACGTTTAGGGGAAAAAAAAGTATTATTTTGGCCTCAAATATATGCTTCAGAAGTTTGACACATTAGTTTTTTACACCCTGGCATATTTCGGGAAGAATTGAGAAATTGCACATCATTTGCACTTAGCTTCCATTCAGTGGCGGCTCGTGCAATCTGGCAACCGTGCACTTTTGCCATTTAAACGTATGCAAAAAGATCGATACTAGGTGAGGCGCTACGCCTCACCAAGTAATCGATTATTTTACACAGTTTTAAATGGAGGAAATCCATTGTTGCCACATTGCACGAGCCGCCGCTGCTTCCATTGATTCTGGGCACTTTCTGGTCTCCCCCCTTTTTTTCGGAGTATTATTTTTTTTGTATGGTGGATTGCTAAAACTCTAACTCAGTGGTGAAGCGCACAATCTGGCAACGATGCAGTTCGTCCATTTAAACCCATTAAAATGATGAAACTACTGCGGGTGTTCGGTGAACAGCTTTGCATTCGACCTTTCACATGGGTTTAAATGTTCATAATGCAACGTTGTCAAATTGCACGCTACGCCACTGCTCTAACTACAAACACTTTGTTGGCAAATAAAAATTTTAGAAGCAAGATTTTTTTTTTTAAAAAAAAAAGTTCAACCCCTCTCTGACTGTAGCTATACACGATGATAGCTTGATCGATTTTATCGTCACATTCCCTTGTCATACTTTAATCGGCGATGAGGATAAAATAACCTCTGAAATTTCATAATTGCAGCTGAATGTTTTTACCTTGAGGTCCTTCTTTTCAGCCCTCTTTTAATTTGCGCTCATCAACTTTCCTTTCATCAGGAAAGCAGCGAAAATACTTCACAATTACAGAGAGAGAGAAAGAAGCAGGAAAGAAGTTTCAAATTATTAAACTTTTTTCCCCCTCTTCTTAATTTTATCTTGTATCAGTGAAAAAAAATATCGGATTAATGCTTTGGTGCTTTCCATGTAATTTAAATTACTATAAAGGCAGGATTAAAAGAATGAATTTCACTGTTTCGAGGTTTTAAAAATTAAGATACGAAGCTTATCCGCGGGGAGAAAACTAATGAACGAACTTCGGATCACATTAAAATGAACCTTTCCCTCCCACCATCCCCCCTCCCTCGTTCCTCGTGACGATAATACTATTGGGACCTACGGAACGCAGAGCGGAATAAAACAAAGGGAATCGGTCGATTTGAGTGTCGAACTTTTCGGTCCAAGACATTGAACTCCCTTAACCTGCGTTACTTTAAAATCCATTTTTCTTCTTGAGACGAGGAGAGAAAGAGAATAGAAAAGGACCGAATTCATGTCTCATGAGCTAGGCTCTGGTGGTTTGATAAATTATTTTTTGATCATCAAACTTGTAGAGAATGAATAAAGCACATGGAGAGAAGGCACAAAAGCCCTCCAACAACGCATCTGTACGATCGTTTGAATTCAGCTTTCAAGTTAACGAGTGGTGTTTCAAAAGTTCTTGTTTTCTCGGTTTCTCCATAGTTTATTTTTTTACGGTTTTGACTTTGAAGTTGATGAGGTTTTAAGTGAAGCAATAGTGAGGCATATTGGACAGAAATGGGGGGCAGTTTTGGGGTCTGAAATTTAGTGTTCTTTAATAAGCAAATGAAAGTTATTTACTCGGTGAACTTGAAAGGTTCCATAGTTCTGGAGCTGCGTTTTTAGCTCAAAAAACATTCTTTCAAATGAGAATTCCGCGTTGTGACGTCAAAGCACACAAGATTTTTGCAACTTTACACAAATGTATCTCCAAAACTGGGACACTAAGGCGCATTTTGGCACGTTCCTTGCCTCTTCCTTGAAACTTCACGGAAGAAAAGAATGGGTTAAACTAACATCCTGTATGTTAAAAAACTGTGCGACAACCCTTGAGATAGCTAAATTTACATCCTATGACGTAGGAATAACCGCCCGGGAAGTTTTTTCTACGTCTTGGATTTACATTCAGCATCTCACTGGTTGTCGAACATTTTGGGATGTAAATTTAACACAGCTTTTTTTTTTCAATGTTCCTCAACTTAAAAATTGCCATTCAACATACACGGAGGATGGAAAGAGGATGAGCCATCTGAAGGAAGATTTTGAAAGAATGAAGTAAAAGGAGAATTGTAAAGTATTGGATTATGGAACTGATGGAGGACATTGAAAATAAATAAATTGATAGAAATAAAATGGATATCCATTACTGAGGAAATTAAAGATTGAGGTTGGAAAATATTGAGTTTTGAAGGAGATCTCAATGGTTGACTCTGACTAGCCCAGAGATCTCCACCAAATCTCAATGTTCAATTACCTCAATGAATATTCATTCTATTTCTATCGATTTAGCATTTCCTAATGTACTCCGCATCAATTCCAAAATCCAATATTTCACAATTTCCTATTTCCCTCATTCTTCCCAAATCTTCATTCAGTCTATCCTCATCCACTTTTCATCCTTCATATATTTAAAATGGCAATTTTCAAGTCGAGGAACATAGGAGTAGCGTATCAGCTGCTAGGGGGGCTATAGCCCCTCCCCACTTTTTCTGGGTGGAGGGGCTAAAAATCGGGACTTAAATATTACGAAGGGGCTAAAAACACATCGACTTGGCAATCAACAGGTAATTTTAAACATCCCTTTGAGACGAGAAGCAAAAAAAAAAAAAAAAAAAGGTCATCACTTTTTCACTTTTTAGCCCCCCCCCCCACTTTTTTTGGGCACGCTACGCCTATGTCGAGGAACGTGTTGAAAATCGGTCCTTAGTCACTTTCAGCGATGACTAATGCTACAACTGTGTCTTTTTGCTATTTGAACCTATGCAAAAGTATCGATTTTTCAGAGACTCAGCGAATCCCCTAAATATCGATTAATTTACATAGGTTTAAATGGAGAGAATCCATTGATGCCACATTGCACTAACCACCACGGGTCACTTTTGATATTACATTTTTCAAGTAAGCAACAGCCTCATTGTAAAAACGCTTTAATAATAAACACCGCACTGACGCAACCTGGATCTCTTCCATCTCTCTTATTTCCCATTTGAATTTATAAGTCGGAAAAGGACAGAAAGAGGGGGTGCTATCCCCTTGTCCATCCTTGTCTAACATACGTTTCTTAATGGAGAAAAGAGAGAGATGAAGAAACTCTCGTTGCGCTACTGATAAACACACTACAGCAGTGAAGAAACCTACAAAAGACGTTCAGAGATTTAAATTCCCTTTCATCCTGCTCCTTTATTTCGTGCATCCTAGAGTATTTCAAGGTCCGGGAGCGGGAGGCCCCTAGCACCGAGCCTCTCGTCACGGACGGAGGTAATAGAGGGGGTGATTTGATGGAGTGTGGTGGCGGAAACGGAAATTAAAGTATGTGAGATTGTATCAGACGATTTGGAAGGGGCAGGAAGAAGGAAGCCGGCCGACCGACGGATGGACGGACGGACGCGGCGGAGAGCCCCGAAAAGCAATCTGCAACAGAGACCGACCGACCGCTGACTGTTGAGTAGTGGCCGCTGATGGTAGGTATAGGTACAGTGGTGGATTGGTGGATTGGTGGATTGGTGGATTGGTGGACGGTGGACGGTGGATAGACGTGGTGGTTATGGACAGGAGATTCCTTGCTAATAGAATTCAAGAACACGTTTCCTTCCGCTCCCTCTCCCTCTATATCCCACTCTCTCCCTTTCCTAAGTTGCCAATTGCATTTTCAAAAGAGGATAGCGATATATTCTGTATCGATTTAAAATTAGAGACTCGCGGAACGCAATGGGAAAGGTGGTGTCGATGCTCGATGACCGATTGGCCGTTTGTGAATAATCGATTTTCGTTTGTCTTTCTTTGGACGAATGGAAAAGTATCGATTATTGAGAGCCTCGATTGGATCTAGGGCCGACTTTTAACACGTCTCTTGACTTTTCCTAGGAGCTTCCTTGAAGTAGATGGGACTCCCCCATTGTGATCTGATCATTCGACTGTCATATTTGAATTTGTTAAACGCATTGATTGTGTTTGTGAGTGGCTTTTGAGACTTTACGATGCTAAAATAGGATTTTTACATGATTTGACTTCCAAATCGACCCTCCATCAGTGGCGTCGCGTGCCATCTGGCAACAATGCAACTGCTCCATTTAAACTCATTGAATTTATCAAATTTTCCTAGTGCACTGTGCACCCCCTGAATTCGATCTTTTACATGAGTTTAAATGGATAGAATACATTGTTGCCAAATTGCACGCGACGCCACTGCCTTCCATTGTGCTATGTTGCAAAAGTTTGTGACATACCCTTTTTCAGTAGGGTGCCTCATGTTTTCCATTTATTATAATTATTTTCCCCGCAAATTTAGAGATGCTACTCCGATTTGCCTCGAAATGTCTTTAGTGCATGGATCGTCAGTAATTTAGGAATGGATTTTGCCCTTTTTCGTAGAGTGCACATTGCCAATTTATAGTGACATTTCACTCGGGATTCAATATCTAATGCTATACCGTACCGAAAGCTGACTCCGGACTCATCCCTTTAATTTTACTCATTGTTCAAGCACTTGAAAGAGCTTGATTCAAAATGGGGGTTTTTCTCCCCCCCCACCGATGTTCCTGAAACTTTGTATTTTGATAGTACTTGATATAAGTAGTCTTTTTTTTCAAATAAAGTTTTTCCAAAAATAATTAGGGGAGGAGTTACAGTGTTGCAAAGTTGCACCTTTCAAAAATTCATAACTTTCGCGTAAATCATCCGATTGAAACGCGGTTTTCACCAAAAGATGCGGATTGTAAAGAACTTTCATGCCATCTAAACGAAATTCAATTTCAATAATTTTTGACTTAGTTATCGTCATTTTTGTGATTTTTAGGCCACTCAAAATCTACTTAAAGCGAAATAAAAAAAATTGTATTTTTTTATTTTGACCGGTTTGAAATATGTTATTTCCCTTTAAATTCTGCGTAAAATGAGCCCAAGCAGAATGCAGGGCGATTTTTCGTTCCGGAGTTATGCATTTTTTAGTAAGCGAAAAACGAGTTTTTTAGGGTACCCATGAGCGTTCGATAGAGAGGCTCAAGTCCAATAAATGGAAACTGTATTTTTTGATATTGATCAAATTGAAATATGTTATTCCTACTTAAATTCTGCGTAAAATGAGCCCAAGCAGAATGTGGGGCGATTTTTAGTTGCGGAGCTATGCGCGTTTTAGTAAGCGAAAGTCGAGCGTTCTATGGAGTGGCTCAAAGACGTGGGTAGCCCGGGTAGCCTCAACCACTCGACTTTCGCTTACTAAAACGCGCATAGCTCCGCAACTAAAAATCGCCCCACATTCTGCTTGGGCTCATTTAACGCAGAATTTAAGTAGGAATAACATATTTCAATTTGATCAAAATCAAAAAATACAGTTTCCATTTATTTGACTTGAGCCTCTCTATCGAACGCTCATGGGTACCCTAAAAAACTCGTTTTTCGCTTACTAAAAAATGCATAACTCCGGAACAAAAAATCGCCCTGCATTCTGCTTGGGCTCATTTTACGCAAAATTTAAAGGGAAATAACATATTTCAAACCGGTCAAAATCAAAAAATACAATTTTTTTTTATTTCGCTTTAAGTAGATTTTGAGTGGCCTAAAAATCACAAAAATGACGATAACTAAGTCAAAAATTATTGAAATTGAATTTCGTTTAGATGGCATGAAAGTTCTTTACAATCCGCATCTTTTGGTGAAAACCGCGTTTCAATCGGATGATTTACGCGAAAGTTATGAATTTTTGAAAGGTGCAACTTTGCAACACTGTAACTCCTCCCCTAATTATTTTTGGAAAAACTTTATTTGAAAAAAAAGACTACTTATATCAAGTACTATCAAAATACAAAGTTTCAGGAACATCGGTGGGGGGGAGAAAAACCCCCATTTTGAATCAAGCTCTTTTATGCCAACATCATACAATGATTATTTCTCTTCCCCCCTCTTTCTTCTTTTCTCTTTTCCTCTCTCTCTCTCTCTTCCTATTCCTCTCTCTCTCTCGCTCTCTCTCTCCCTCTCACTCTCTCTCTTTATTTCTTAATTTAATTTTGTAGCCTTTTTTCTCACCCAATTTTCTACCATATTGGACTATTGGTACCTCTTCTCACCAATGTACAATACCTATACATGCTTTTAGGCGCACCGTTGGCACAACGTGCGCCTATTGAAATCGCCCTGATACTCAATAGAGTATACTACGCCCCCTTGTGATCAAATGGCGAAATGAGCTTTTTTGATGTCGTGAAATTTAGGTTGTGTCCTGTGTTTTTTTTATGCTAATTTCATTTGAAAAGTTAATGTTCTCCCAGCCACGACTGAATTCTGAGTTGGTTGGGAGTAATTTCATGTTCATTGATTGACGTTTTTTTAAAGTTATTCTATGTCAAAAATTTCCAACCTCACTTTTTGATTATTTCAAATTTTCCCGGTATATATTCTAGGTGATCAAGAGAACCAATCATTTGCCGTTCTGAATGTTTGTTTTTTTGCATGTAGGTAAATGCAATTATTATAATTAATTATAGCGTGTGGTCAAACGCAAAACGGAAAGTCCCTACAGCAAGAACTCTGAACATTCCTTATCTCAATACTCAGAATTCTCATTTAATTACCAAAAATTACTGCGCATCGAAGAGGATCTCTTACTATTCAGCCCTGATGTCGTTGTTTCCATAGTGGTCCCTGCCCTAACCTCCTCCATATTTCCTATCAAATTTCAGCTATTTGTTTACGCTCAAATTTCTAGTACTCCAGGAACTTCCTGATTTCTTATGCTACCTTATGCTACATCTGTTGTACTACCTATGTTGATTCAAGCTGTCACTCTCCTCATATGTCTCAAAGTATCTTGAGACACTCAAACTGGTTCCTTAATCATATAGTTTGGTATAGTCCGCTAACCTTTGACAGTCACCTATTTTGTCGGAGATCATCATCAGTCATGCCTAAAAGTTTAGCGCTTAGACTTTTGTACAAAATTGGGATTGCGCCTCACAATTTGGTGACAGTTAAGTTAGCGTCATATGATGAAATATGAATCAGCGCTCCATTTCTTTCTGAAATTTGTGTTACCGAGTCAATTTCTTCTGAAAATTATGTCAGCGTACATGCTGTTTTTTACTGAAACTTGAGTGAACGCACAGTTTTGAGCAAAAACATTTTCAAACGCTATAAGAAAAAAAGAAAACAATACGGCATTGGAGAAAATGGGGAAATTGAGTTAGTGCTTATACTTTTGCTGAAAATTAAAGTCGTGCACCACGTTTGGTTAAAATTAAGTTATGGCGCTTTTTTTTGCTGCAAAATGACTCAACGCGCCATGTGTTTCTGAAAATTGTGTGATCTCATCAAATTCTTCTAAAAATTATGTCAGCGCATCGGTTTTTACTGATACTGAGGTGAGAGTGCTAATTTGAGCCAAAAATATTTTTAACGCTAATAATCAGAATTAGAGACTGATTAGGTGTGTTGCGGTTGGATCAGTCATGCCTAAAAGTCTACATCCGACGGAGATGGTGTGATTGTATTTTTACTTTCTCACTCAAATGAAATTAGAAAAATTGAGAAAGTATTGCGTTGGCGCAGAGATTTTCAAGGTATTTTGTTGCGATAGTTGGCCTCTCAGGACAAAGTCAATCATGATTTAGTCAAAGTAATTGCCTCTTATCATGTCTAATACCATCCATAAGAACATCCTTCCATCATATTTTCTATTTCTTAACCCTTTCTGACTTAGAGAGATTTATGTAAAAAAAATCTGTGGCGTCTGTCCGTCAGTCCGGCTGTTCGTCACTCCGTACCTAGGCATAGGTTTTGAACCATTGATCCTTATGCATCCAGATTTTGCACAGTTGTTGCTTTTTAGATTCCCCAGAGGTACTTTTTTTCGTTTTTTTGAAATTTTGATTTTTAGGGTAGTTATGGGGAAAAAATTATTTTCATTAAAATCAATGGTAAAATGGATAAAAATGAATAAAAATGGAATAATTCAAGTTTGGCTCAATCAATTTTGATGAAAGTTAGCAAAAAAATATCTATTTTCAGCCTACTATAGAATGAACCACTTATAGTTCCTATATTCATTCCTTAAGACTGATTAAAAAATCAAAATAAGCGCGCTCGAGCCGAAAAATAGAATTATCGTGAGAAATCAATCTTAAAACTTGGAGTCAATCAATAATGGCTCCATGAATTTTGATAAAACTTTGTACACACAATCTACTATCAATAAACTTAAATATTTTTCTCTCTGTGTCACCAAAAACAACCGATAAAACCATTTCTAGAGGTAATATAGGTACGATTGAGCAAAAAATTTGGGAATATGGGCAAATAAAAATATAATCCTATTATTTGGGATAGTTCAGGTTTAGTTCAATCAATTTTGATGAAAGTTAGCGACAAAAATCTACATTCAGCCTACTATAAAATAAACCACTTATAGTTACAATATTCAACCCTCAAAACCGTTCAAAAAATCAAAATATGTGCGCTCGAGCCAAAAAATGGAATTATCGTGAGAAATTAAGTAATCTTAAAACTTGGAGTCAATCAATAATGGCTGGATGAATTTTCATGAAACTTTTTACACACAATCTACTATCAAAGTACTAACATATTATCCTCTCTTGATCACCATACACAACTGATTAGACCTTTTCAAGAGGTAATATAGGTGCGATTGAGAAAAAAATATGGGTATATAAGCAAATAAAAACATAATCTTATTATTTCGGATAATTCAGGTTTGGTCCAATGGATTTTGACAAAATCTGGCAAAGAAAATCTACAATTGGTTTACAAAAGAAATTAGCCCTTACAGTTACAATATACAACCCTTGAGAGAGTTTAAAAAATCAAAATAGGGTGTTTGACCAAAACAAAAAAAAAAGAATGAAAGTGAAGAATTAATTTTAAACTTGGAGTCAATCATTAATGGGATTGATTTTGACAAAAATGTTCACAAACATTATGTGTTAAAAAAATACACTAAACACTGCACTGTGTGCACTAAAACATTTTTCTGGTACAGTCCTCATAAAAACCTTACAACCGTTTCGAGGGGCAATATAGGTACGATCGAGCAAAAATCTTTTGAAACTAATTGTAAGCAAATATTAAGACAAACATAATATTTGCAATAAGTAATTCAAGTATGACTCAATTAAGTTCGATGAAAATTGCATCAAAACGTTTGCAACCAGCCTAGGCAGAAATTTCTTTTCAATGTATTACTACAATATTCAACTTTTAAGTCTAAAGCTGTTTAAAAGCAATATAGGTTTCATTACACCAAAAAATAGAATATTCAAGGAAAATTAATTTTATAAAGAAAAGTCAATCAAAAATGGCTGAATGAATTTGGTTGAAATTTTGTTTGCACAATCTACGACTTAAGTACATCTTTGGAGGGGGGTTAATCTATTAAACAAAAAAAATTATTTCGAAGATCTACAGTTTGAAAGAAGAAACCAAACATAGTACTCAATGGAGGAAATGCAAGAATCAGTACATTTCGACCTCCTATAAAAACTAAGGGAAAAAAGAAACTCCCAAAAATAGAACAAAGAGCAAATATAATGAATGCAGCTCAAAGAATAAAAACTTATTGGAATCTTGAATTACCTACTCTAAACCCTGTTATAAGCAACTTCAGATTAAGGCTCTCAATTAGCCTTCAAATAACAAAATAGGCAACTATTCCTACAGCTTCTCTACAAAATTGCAAACTCTTCGGATTGAAGGCAGAAATATTATGTCCGGAGGTGAAAATATTTGAAATTTGAGGGGGGTTTGGGGATCTCCCCCAGAATTCTAAAGGGGGGTCTGGAGGTATCCCCCAGCATTTTAAAGGGGGGTTTGGGGGTCTCTCCTAGTATTCTAAAGGGGGTCTGGGGGTCTCCCCCAGAATTCTTTAGGGGGTTAGGGGGTCTCCTCCAGAATTCTTTAGTGGTGGGAGGGGGGTCCGGGGGTCTCCCTCAGATAAAAGTGATGAGAGAAAGTGTTCGTAGGGTATTCCCTACAGTTTATTTTTTATCATTTCGAGATTTGATTAACGTATTTCGTCCATTGTGCGCGGATCAAATGCTTTGTCACCAGTCGTGGGACGTCATGGGGACATTTAGGAGAGATGTCTTTTGACTCACTGTAACTTCTTCATCTTTTCTTACGTTTTGCCATGGCGTCCTTTGTTTTACTTGGCATCACACTTCACGTTCAAATTTTTTACCGGGCAACCAAAGAACGGTGCCGCAGCTAATGGAATATGGCAACATTGTTTTTCTCTACTCTAACACATCATGAAAAATAATCGATTCTTGGTGGTCCGATTTCTTCTTACTACCGATCACTTTTTCATGTCCCTATTTTGCGGGATATACTATATCGTTGACTACCTTTTTACTAAAGGGGGTTCAAAATTGTTTTATGAGTATTTGATTGTTTATTACGTGCGTTTAGTGATGTGCAGTAGGAAATTCGAAGGATTTGTTCTATGATTGTCCGTAGTGGTCCCACCGCCCCCCCCCCCACCACACGACGCACACAGGTTCAGACCCGAACTTTTGCTAGATATGGTGGAAAATCTGAGGGGATGGTTTAAGATTGTCCGTAGTGGTCCTAACCTCCCCCCCCCCAATCACCACACACCGGTTCGGACCCAAACTTTCACCGGACAATTTTTTTTGAGATGATTTTTTGAGAATCCAAGGGATTGTTCTAAGATTGTCCGAAGTGGTTCTACCCCCCCCCCCCCCACTCGCCGCGCACAGGTTCGGACCTTAACTTTTGCTGGACAATTTTTTTGAGATGTTGGAAAATTCGAAGGGTTTGAGATTGTCCGTAGTGGTCCCCCCCACTCGCTGCTTACAGGTTCGAACTTGGACTTTTGCTGTACAATTTTTTTGAGATGGTGGAAAATTCGGAGGGATTGTTCTAAGATTGTCCGTAGTGGTTCTACACACCCCCCCCCCCCCCACTCGCCGCACACAGGTTCGGACCCAAACTTTTGCTGGACAATTTTTTTGAGTTGTTAGAAATTTCGAAGGGATTGTCCTAAGATTGTCCGTAATGGTTCTCCCCCCCCTCCTCCACTCTTGCACACAGGTTCGGACCCTAACTTTTGCTGGACAATTTTTTTTAGATGTTGGAAAATTCGGAGGGATTGTTCTAAGATTGTCTGTAGGGGTTCTACACCCCCCCCCCCCACTCGCCGCACACAGGTTCGGACCCTCACTTTTGCTGGACAATTTTTTCTGAGGTGGTGGAATATTCGAAGGGTTTGTCCCATATAAGATCGTATGTAGTGGTCCTAACCCCTACCCACTCGCCGCATCCAGGTTCGGACCCGGTTTTTTGCTGGACACATTATTTTTGAGATGGTGGAAATGGAATTTGACTCATGAGGACCAAATTTGCTCAAGGTGCGCCTTCTCTGACACTGTAGTGTCAGAACTATCTGCTTGTTTTACCTTGTTCATTTACTTTTTTGTTCAATTTCTTACGTATATGCTCTAGTGTATTAATTTAATTATTAGTTTTGCTTGGTGGTAGATTAAAATTGTAAGAGAGGGCCTCTGGGCCCTAATTTTGCCAATTGTTGAGTATTATTTTTTCTCTCTTATTATTATTTCTTTCTTTAAGTTAATTGTGTTAAATAATTTGTCGCAATAATTGCGTATCATCTCTCTCTCTCTCTCTCTCTCTCTCTCTCTCTCTCTCTCTCTCTCTCTCTCTCTCTCTCTCTCTCTCTCTCTCTCTCTCTCTCTCTCTCTCTCTCTCTCTCTCTCTCTCTCTTACATTTGCTGGAATACAACTGACAAAGCCTCAAAAACTCATTTGACATTTGAGCATAATACAAATCGGGCAGTTGAATCTTGCATTCATTCTTCATTTTGTTCGGAACTTTTTTTTGGAGGGGAGGCGGGACTGAAATTCACTCTTGGAAAGGGAACATACTTATCCCTTCCATTTAATCATTCAACGTGTTCCTAGTTCTTGATTCCAAAGCATTACCGCAACGTGACGTGGGCGTTGAACAAATTGAAAATCTGAAAATTGACGGGAATCACGAAAAAGTGTCGTTAGAGTGCAAGATAAACGCGACCGTGAACACTTGAACAGCACCCTCATTAATTTTCATATAAACTCGTTTCAATTATACACGGCAGGCATATTAACGATATCCGAATGCGTGGAAGCCAGATTTACAGGGGTGAGTTTCTCACTATCGTAACTATATAACAGTTTTTTCTTAGAAAATTCCCTTTCTTGCAGGTTCCCAACGTGCCTTTCCAGGCGATCACATTGGATCCTCAAAAAGGGAGCTAAACTTTTCACCTCTTTCTTTTCGCCCATTATTTTTTTCGTCATTTTTTCTCATCCAAAACATTTAGTCCTTGAAGTTTCGTCCAATCATCTTTAGTCCTCATGAACAATTAGTCCAATTCTTATGTTCACCCTCGGCTCCCACGTTCATGCTTCCAGATGTATCTGCTAGTCTATATTATACTAGGCCTATAGACCATGACTTTAGTCCTGCAATATTGGTCCTCATTCTTTGTCGTCCCTATAAAAATATACGTTTTGTCCAATATGCTCCGTTTTGTTAGTTTTCGTTCATTGTTAGTTTGCAGGCAAAATGTAAAAGTATTAAGTTCAATATCAGAGATCGCATTCAAGTAAAATATACATTTTATTCAACTCAGCGGAGTAGTCTCCAAGTAAACACCTGGATGTTGGTGAGCACCAGAGTTGGGCTAGTGGTAATCGATTACTAGTCTTTTGATTACTTTTCAAAAGTAATTGAATTGGACTTGAGCGGTTATGACGTATTCCGATTTCAACGAAACCAACATTTACCTACAGATGAAAGAAATAATTGATTGTCAAAAAAGATCTAGTTTGTTGAAAGCTCGCCTCATTACTGTAACAACACCCACCTCAATTACGTTTTACTTTTGAAAAGTAAGTGATTATGTGATCGAAATCGACAATTCGCCCACCTCTGATGAGTACCATCCACCATCTTGTTAGGTGGTCTATAAACCTTTGAACCGCAATGAGTCGACCTATATTTCCACAAATTTTCTTAAGATAATCCGTGAAACATAACACACAAATTAAAAAGTAAAAACTCATGTTTGAAACTCATTCCTCTCAGAGCTCCTCTCTGTCACTCAGTTATACGTTCGGTCGATGCAAAAGTCTTGGCCGGTAGTTGCAGTTGTCACGTGGTCGGCTCGATGCCAAAGTGGCTCCCATTGGTGGAAACGTTGACTTCACTGCGCAGAAACTGTTAACACACTGCACATAAACAAAGAGAGCTGTCATCCACTCAATCTGATGAAATGGCAATCTCAGTATATGTATTTGATTTTACTCGAAAGTGTGTCCAAGAGAGATCCTAAAAAAAAAAAAAAAAAAAAAAAAAAAAAAAAATCAACCAATAAATCAAAAATCTGGAATAATTGACAATAAATGGGTCTGTTGCAAACTTTTGCTACAACGATTAAGAGTGTTTAATCCAATTTAAAATAGCCTGAAAAGTCCATTGGCATCAGAAAGTCATTAAATGCAATAATAAACTCACAAGAGGCATTTAATGAAATCCAAGATGTCTGAGAAATATCAAGCAATTGGTATACATGCACCACGAACATCGCACAGTGTGACCTCTTAATGGAAGATGCGGCAAAAACCTCATACGATGCAAGAACCTCGTTGAATTTGAAATCAAATACGTAAAAACGGCGGTAAAGGTTTATTGGTTCACCAAAAAACATGCAGTGAGCCTCTCAACAAGATTTCTTTAAAACCCGTGGGGGGAGGGGGGGGAGAGAGATTTGTACAATCTCCAATTTCTCGGCTTTTGTCCCATTTTGGTGAGGATATTTCGCATAGCTGATTTGCTAATGTTTTCGTCGTTGTCACTATCTTTATCATTGTTGCTCTTGATGGTGATGGGAGTGATAGTGGAGGTTGTGATGTTGATTTTGTTGGTTTTCTTTGTTTCCAGTTGTTTTTTTGTTTGCCTTTGCTACTATACAGGGTAATTCAAACCAAACCAAACCACTCAGCCTCAATTTTTTTTAAGATAGCAGCTGGAGATAGTAAAAAGTGGACCAAACGTTCACGTTATAAATCTACCCCAAGGAATTCAAAGAAAATATTTTCAGCACCCCAAAACCAAGCCATCAGTGCTTTTTGGGAGATTAAAAATTGTTTACTTAGAATTTTCGGTGACAGTTTATATTGGTGCAGTTTGTTCCAAAAACTGTTATCAGACAACTATGAAAGTGATTACCTATCAAGTGGGTGTTGTAGCAATATAATGATGAGCTATGTGGAGAGAGGACATAAATGGTTGTGTGCGATTTCGGTGTTGTCAAGTCGAAGGATCGCAGCGAAGTAACTCAGTGCGACAGCGCAGTGGAGTGAGCAAGGGAGCCAGCGCAACGCGACAGGTTGGAACTTGTCTCGGCAACGCTGCTGTGCTGTCGTCCGCCGGAACTTTCGAGCCTACTAAACCTTGTGCCGTTCTCCCTCATTTTTCTCCCTTCCCGTGGCTTCTACGTAAAAATTGCTAGAGACCAAAATTGAAGACCATAAAATTTCCTTTCTTCTCATTGAAAGTTTTATTCCTTTAAGTGATTTTTAACTGAGATATGAAACAAAAAGCCAGATATATAGTTTCATTGAATTTTCTGTAGCCCCGCGCACGACCCCGCTTCGCTATGTTCAACGGCTCATATCTTCCAAACCCAATGAAATCCGGTTACAAATTTTTCAGGGTAGTTTGTCCACATACCCAGCATGCCAAAAATGCCAACGAGAAACCGGAGCTCACCGGAGCTAGCTTTTGAAAGTCTATAACTTTGCAAAAGTTCCTTCTAATTCGAGGAGTTGGCAATATAAGTCTTGCCAATGCATGATAATTTTTTTTTTTTCAAACTAACCATGAAGGTTTATTAAATAAGTCTTATGTTGTTCAGAAAAGTGCCTCCTATTTCAAAAATAACGATTAAACAGTCTAAAAGTACCGATTTAAAATTTCCAAAAAATACAGCAAATTTCGGTTTTATGAATAAAACTCCAATTCCAAGCCTCATATCTCCAAATAAAATGAAAAAAAGTCGAAATAACCGTCCAAACCTATTAGTCTATACCCTAAGGAGTAGAATTACCTTAATTTTGAAGAGTTTCGATGGATTTGGACAAATAGGGTTTTTGCCGCTTAGGACACACTGTGCATCGCCAAGGGTGGCCAACTTTGACAATCTCACTGGAGGTAGAGGTTATGTGTTTGTTTACGTTGTGATTGGTTGTGATCGATATTGTGAGGTTGGCTATCCTTGGATGTTCGTGGTGCATGCATACAAATTGCTCGATATTTCTCCGCCATATCGGATTTCATTCAACGCCTGTTGTGAGTTTATTATTGCATTTTATGACTTTCTGATGCCACCAATGGACTTTTCAGGCGATTTTACGTTAGATTAATCTCTCTTAATCGTTGTCGCAAAAGTTTGCAACAGACCCATTATAAAGTGATTAAAATCTCTTTTGCACCAAAAAACTAAGCGGTACTTACTTACCGTTCGAATCGAGACTTAACGCGATCTTAGAAATCCTCTTCCAAGGTACCCATAATAAGCATTATTGTCGATTCAAACCGCGCTTACAGAAGAAACAGATTAAACACTTTGCGGTAGCGCTAAATAAACCTGTGGTTGAAAAATGATCCCTCAAAAAACTTGAGTTCAGTGAACCAAAGGTTTTGCACTTTTAAATAAATATATTTTGCTGGTTGAACTAAAGAATTGGTTGGCTTGACTAAAATATTTTGCTGGATCATTTTTCTACCAAAGGTTTTGTAAGCGCTATACCGAAGTGTTTTTTTCCTGTTTTATTTTTTTCTGTGGCGAGTTGATAACTGTCCCGTGAAGAATTTGTGTTGATAACCAGACTTGTTGATAGATACTCTCCTTAATACACTGTACCGTGAAAATACTACGAATTGAAAGCAAAGTTTTCATTCTATTCAAAGGACCAATTGAAAATAAGCAGTTTGACAACCCTGCTAAAGTCACTCGAGCAGGGGAGAAAAACTGGACTGAGAAAACAGCCGTGTCAAGCGAAGTTGTCATTTTCGCACTCCTATACTATCTCGAACATGCATTATTTTTGCACTTTACCACAATTGTATTCCCTCGAGCCATAGCCGTAGCCACGATATTGTCTCTCTCTTTCTTATCCCATTTGAACCCATGTGTTAGGAAAGGATATATATAGGAGCTGTCACGTGACTCCAGCCTCTATTTATGTCCTTTTCTAACACATGCGTACAAATGGGCAAAGAGAGAGAAAGACAATGTCCTGGCTACGGCTATGCCTCGAGCTCTTTCGTCGAAAGAAAACGAATGGATGTTTTTCCTATGCTTCCTTCTTTTTCCGATCAGAAATAATTTAGATTCTCCACTTAGGCTCTTCCGCACGATGTCAGATGAATTTTGCATTAGAAAGCATACAAATAGCATGAAGGTGCACCGTTTTTCTTTTGTCTCTTAGAGTCCGGATTTCTTTTTTATCCTAAAAAATTGGAATTTGTTACTATCTAAATACTGTCAGAGCTGGCTGGCTGTTGTTTTAATGTTTTACTCTAAGAGAAAAGTAAGGTCAGAAGTGGGCTGACTGTTGCAGTGTGGCGATCGCCTCTCAGAAACGTCTCCTTTGCCTCTTCTATACTGAAAAAAATAACTCTTAAATTTTTTTCTAGTAATTTTACACGAAGCACAAAGCGATATGCGACCCGCTAAGGGTCTAGTTTTTTTTATATAAAACAAAAAAAAACAAACAAATTGTGGCGTTACCATCAGAATATGGTCACGGTTCTAGAACGTCCTCAAAATTTTCATGAATTTACAATTCTGATTCTTTACAATTCTGATAACAGTACCATCTCTAACCTCGGTTCAAATATCGCTGTGCTGCTGATAGTCCTTTTTAGTTTTGTTTTGTTTTTTTTTGCTTTTTTTTTTTGCTTTTTTTTGTTTTTTGTCTTTGTTTGTTTTTGTTTTTGTTTTGTTTTGTTTTTTTTTTTTTTTGTTTTTTTTTTTTTTGTTTTTGTTTTTTTTTTTTTTTTTTTTTTTTTTTTTTTTTTACTGTAGGGCCCCCAAATTATGTTTTAGGGGCTCCCTCAACAGGTGGCATAGAACCGATATTCTTAGCCATAAAAGTAATGTAAGGTCATTGGGTTTGGTATTTCTTAGAGCCTCGAAGAGTACCTCTAATTGATCTCATAAATACTTCAAGAAAGGGGTTCAAATCAACACTCTAGCGGGGCCCCTAGATGAGGCCGTCGATGTAGTTTTATAAGGTTTGTGGAAAGAGATCCTGTAATCTTAGTGATTAGAGCTCGAAAGAGGCTTTCAATAATGAATTAATTTGAGGTATTTACTACGTGGGTCCTCGAGAAAAAAAAGGACCTTGAAGGTCAGGGATTGTAATGCACCCGAGTTTCTGCCGCTGTGACTCAATAAGTGGCTTCGTCCAAGGTATCGTATAATGCGCCTTCAATTGGCGGGTTATGCAAAACCATCTCCGTCGTGTAGGAACAGTTATCTTACAACAGCTCCATTTATTCCGGGTGCTTTTTGGAGCTGCTAGGTTACGCTTCTCTCCATGACTGTGTCGATAGCTGTAGAGAAGTCGTTCTCTAAGCTTAAGTTAATCAATATATATTTGCACAATTCAACCAACCAATGCATACTCCCATAGCTTTTCGAAATTCAAGTATTCATGGAATAATTTTTTTAAATAAAATCATAGCGAATTCGCTACTCCGATAACGTGAAAATTTGTCATTTACGTCGTTTTGTAATATACATATATGTTTGTACTTCATTATTTTTTGTTTTTTACCTCATTAGTTCTAATGCAATCAATTGTAATTGAATTTTGGTTGCAGTATGTTGACATTTGCGAAAAATGTGTTCATGTTCCCAATAATTCAATTAATCCTTAGTAAAGCCCAAAATCAATTTTACTCTGAAATCTTTTCAGAGAATCTCTATTTCCATCTCTGGTTTATTTTTAAGGAGAGACCTACCACTCTATTTTAATTTTGGCTCCAGCTCCGATTCTACCTGCTGCGGATAACTAATAAAGCAAAAATAATTTATATTATATTTTATTTCTTTTGTTACAGTTATACGCCTTACGGAAACTGATGCAAGGCTCAGAAGATATTCCAAAGGCCCCTCTAGGAAACAATGCAAGACCTTTGCAATTACTAAATCAGAGGACTGTAAGGACAAATATAGACTTTAAAAATACAGAAATGCCATCACAGGTGAGACAATCTTTTCATTGATTAAAATTCGAGTTTTCTCAGAAACCGTTCTTTAGGCATTCTTGTGTATGCATAACGTTAAAGCACTTATTGATATGACGTTTTCAGATCAATCACTCACTTTATTTACGCATAAGTTGGTCATAAGGTTGATTATTTGCCAATAACCTTTATTTTTCCTGAGTGGGGTCTTACAGATTCTAGAACTGTTTTCATCCTTTAAAAAAAAGGTGTCCCACTGCCCCTCTCCCCTCCCACCATGTACTTTTTTGAGACTTTCTGACTATATCTTCTAAATTCGAACAATCTGGCAACACTGCAGTTAAACCGATGTAAAATGCCAGTTTAAGTGGTTTATAATGGAAGGAATACGATGCTGTAAAATTGCAACCGGCGCTCATGTTTTGCTGTAAATGGAAGGGTTAATTTTCTTCAAGTTTTGACAGTACTTGTCCAATACAATTAATTTGATTTACGACGAATTTCGGTCAAAAATCGACAGTTTATTGCTGAGAAATTCTGTGTAAGCTATAGCGAGATAATTTTTTAATTTTATGAGTGTACCTATCATGTAATAGTAGGAAACAATTGTATCATGGAACGGCTCATGAGAAAAATTTACTTATTGCTAAGTCCAATTCAATAAATCTCACAAAAATTCATTTAGACGTTCCTTCACTTTCCACAAAATAAGTGTAAATATTTTTGAAAAATGTATTTCGAAAATTGTTCAACTTTTTCTTTCGTTAATTTCGAAAGAAACAAGTTATTGGAAGAAGATCAATTTGAAACCGTGGTCCGAGAAAAATTCACGTTTCAAAGGATTTTTCGGGGAGAAGATTTAACGTTCTCATAGAACACCATGTATTTCCACCAAAAGAATGTTAAATGATTTTTCAAAAGATGAAGAGAGAGAGATCGAGAGAGGTAAGGACAGAGAAAGAGAAGGAGAGAGGGAGAAAAAGAAAGAGAGAAAAGTTTAAATAACTCTGACAGCAGGAATAATACAAATAAGGACGGGGGATATTATTCTCATTTTGATCGTAAAACATCTATGAGCTTAACTATATGTATCTTATTGGTCATGATGGCGTCCTCTTAAAATGGACGTGGGTGCATATCTGCGTATATTCAAACGAATATCATTAAAAAAGGATAAGCATGAGTAATGAATGGGTGTTAACGGTTTTAACGCTATGGGTATAAAGGAATGCGTTAAAAATAATTAGATGGTGCTCTGCTGTTTGAGTTCGGAATACTTTCCGGTCTGGAGGGAGAAAATTCCGTTATGAATAGGGTATATAGAAGCCTTATTAAACAGGATAAATAGAGAGCGGGGAGTTTTGACTCTCGCGAGAAATTTCTTTTTCTGACTTACTTTATCCTTTTCTCCCCCCCCTTTTTCCGGACTCATTGGCTACTAACCTCGGGTTCGTTTATTCATTGCTTTCCGTGTATATTTTGAATTTGGAGAAGCTCATTCCCTTTCAAAGGAGGTAAATCTTTCATAATGGTTTTTACGGCTTAAAACGTTAGATGTAGGCACTAATGATTAACTGTTGTTACATTTCACGCTAAATTAATACATTTTCCTTCCCTCTATTCTGCAATGTTTTCTTTGAAATTATATAAAAGACGTTTCAAGTCGAAGCTTATTTGTTCACTGAGGATATTTATGTATATGTGTGATGTTGAGAAATATTACTCGCCTTTTCACTTTTTTCTTCGGTTCGTTCAAATTGTTTCTTAATCGATTCATGACGATCACATAATATTTGATCTGCGGGCCGATCATTTACTACATCGTTAAATCGATCGTTAAGACTGTGTATGAGTGATTCTATTGGTCGAATATTGTAAATCTTAGCAGTTGCTACTGTAACCGTCGTTACAGAGTCCGTTTTTTGAAGGTTACTCATGAATAGCCTTCATAAAACAAGACTCTTAACGATGGTTACCATAGCAACAGCCAAGTTTTACAATTTTCGACCAATAGCATCACTCGTAGCCAGTTTTAACGATCGCTTTAACGATGAAGTAAATGATCAGCCCGCTGTTCATAATAATATGGTTCTTTATTGGTTTATTTTGTTTGCCTCTTTATTTTAATAATACTGTGTTTGTCAAAGCATTGAGAAATGGTTTAGTTATTTTCAGCAAATATTAAAGATTTAAAGTCTAATATCCCTGCCCCCTGGCGAAAATGGTCCATAAGGTCCATAACTAGTTCCATCGATAGAGTATGGATATGTATGGATCCATATGAATATGTATGGACATAGAATGCATATACTTGTTGATATCCTTACATATCCATACATATCCACATGGATCCATACATATCCATATGGATCCATACATATCCATATGAATATGTATGGACATAGAATGCATATACTTGTTGATATCCTTACATATCCATACATATCCACATGGATCCATACATATCCATATGGATCCATACATATCCATATGGATCCAAACATATCCATACTCTGTGAAGGGAGTCGGTTATGGACCTTATGGATCTGCGAAGACCATTTTTGCCAGGTTTAAACACACACACCGAAGCATGCAACAGCATGAGGGAACAACGCCAAGATTGTTAGCATGGTTTCAGATACGGGTATTGTTTTTTTTTTTTTTGGGGGGGGGTCAAGTTTACGATTTGGCCCAAGATGTTCCAAGACCAATTTTTCATGGAAATCATCCCACATTTCATAGAATTGTTTTAGATTTTGACCATCCTCTGGCGGAAAAGTATCAATTGTCAAAGGTGCGATTATCTGAGTGACCATGTAGTGTAATTCTCATCCACTAGAGAACGCTAGAGATGCGCTCTGAGACTGTATGGAAGATACAATTTGATTGTCTGCGAACAGGCCGTTCAGAATGTTCACTTCATGGTACTATTTAGTGAATTAGCTAAAGGGTAAAATACCAGTGCTCATAGATTTGCTGAAAAATATACAAGTTTCATATGAAACTTCATATACAGAAGCGCACCGAGAAATTCTCTATCTCTCTCTATTCTCCATTAAAACAATTGTGTTAGACAAGGATGTACAAGGGGATAAAACCCCCTCGTTCTATCTTTTTTCAACTTATACATTCAGAGGGGGAATGAGAGAGAAGGAAGAGACCCTGTTTGCGCTACTGTTCATATATTATACAATCTATATATACTTGTTTTGCCAAATTTGGCAGCTGTAACTAACACAATTTGAAACATTTCTTTTCTTTTCAAAAAATTTCGAAGAATTTCTCAAAAAAAAAAATCTTCAAAATGTCTAAACTTTCATAAGGGTGGTCTCAAGCTTGAAGGACCGCGACGGAACAGGTATACTCGTTGCTTCAAAAAATTGTCAATTGGTTCAAACGAATTTCGGAAGAGCATGGAGCTAAGAATATAGCACGGACGAACTTATTCATGAACAAAGGACCTTAGAACACATTCTTCTCTTGTAACTTACGCGAAGCTATTCTCCTTTATGTTACAGGGGAATAAGCAGTGCTCGGTGACAATGTTCAAAGAAATGTACTACAAAGGTAAGCTTTCCCTTCCCTCCGCACCGCCCAGAGTGCGTGCGAATGCGCTTCGTTAGAAACTCTCTCATACGTTACAGCATATTATATTTGTCTCTCGTTCTCGTTTGTTTTCCAATTTATCTCTCCATTTTTTTCGCCACCCTCTCCGGTATTACTTCCCACCCCCTTCCCCCAACCCCTTGTAACTATACGTATTTTTACGCGCCATTTATCTATTTCGTATTTACGATTGCATACCCCACACTTATTCATTTTACCACACCTTTATCTCCTTTACATCTCCGCACTCTATAAAAGCCCTCCTTTAGCCTTTATTCCGTTTAGGTTTCATATTTTATATATACGCCTTTTTTGCGTCATTTAAGCCGCTTAGAATACGTTTTGTCGCTTTGTCTCTCCGCGAGCACGAATCTAAATATATGTTGTTTTTTTTTGTTTTTTTTTTTTTTTTTTTTTTTTTTTTTGCTTTTTTTTCAAAGGAGCTCATCTCACCACAATTTTTTCTCTTAAAGCTCTGGATTTATAGGGCTTTGTTTTCAACCTCACCCTTTCTTTCTTAAGGAAACAGTCGAGTCTTCATTATCCACGTAATTGCACTACGAGCGTTCCATTGCGGGATTTTGCGTTCGTGTTTGCAGTTTCGATGATATCGAATTAAACTGATGACGTTGACTCACAAAATTGTAGGGCCATTTGAGAGAGCAGAGTATCTTTAAAGGTAAGGAAGGACATAGGAAGTATCTTCACTCAACTTCTTTCCTATATCGGTGTTTCATTGAAAAGATTGACAGTATTTCCCTTAAAATTTGGGTTTGTAGTTGAAGGCATTCAGTTTTCGAGAAAATCGATACTTTCACATAGGTTCAAATGGGAGAAAAACGATAGTTAATCGATTACTCACAAGTTGTTCCTGCATTCATCAGAGCTGTATAACCTATTGAATCTACAAACACTTCCGACTCTGAAGCTATTAAGTAATTGTTATAACTTGCGATTAGTTCAACCTCCTCCATTACTTTACGAAGTTTCTGCATACTTATAGAGGATCCGTCACACAGTATACCAAAATTAGCAGTCTGGCGGCCAAAAATCCACAAGTTAAAATTACCTACCTTAAATAAAGGGTCTGTTGCATACTTTTGCTACAACAATGTAGAACCTTGATTCTTATGTAAAATTCGGCAGAAATAACGATGCACACATTAAGAATGTTCAAAATCCACTCATTAATTCAGGAAATAACTTCAATTTCAAACAGCCCACACTACACTAGACACTATTTGCACCGGTATACTACTACATAGATGGAACCATCGTGCATAAGTAAACAACATCGTAACTACAAAATTATGGAATTTCTTTCTTAATACGTAAAATATAAGATGCAGTTGCTGTCTGGTCTTTTCGGTTTATCAAAGATTACAAAATAATATAAGAAATGTACGCATCTAAATGAAACATTCCAATGTTTGTAAGCTCTATTCATGTTTACGTAAACGAGACGGATCCATCTATGTAGTTATAAGTCGGTGATATAGTGTCTAGTGTAGCGCGGGTTGTTTGAAATGGAAGGTATTTTCTGAGTTAATGAGTGGATTTTGAAAGTTTTCAATGTGCGCATCGTTATTTTCGCCGAATTTTACATTAGAAACAATGAGTTATATTGATGTAGCAAAAGTACGCGACAGACCCATTATCATTTTGATGCTGAACTGATTTTAGATCTCTGCGTACATTTTCAAGCTAGAATCATGTTTTATAAGTGCATATAGTTCAAGCTGCGATTTGGGCAAATATTTTTCGAGAGTTATTTTACGACGTTTAGTCAATCGACTATACCTCCTCGCACAGACAAATGCTGTTCCAAACGACTCACGCATCAACTTCGTTGCCAGATTAATTTCATCAGTTCTAATACTTTGGTTGCTCACTGCCCAACGCTGGGTTCAAGAGATTGAAATTAAGTTCTGGAAACTTTTAAGCGATTAGTTTAGGCAATTTTAGCTTGCTGATTTTTGGCAACCAAATCTGTCATTTCTACCCACAGCGAGTAATCGACAAATCTATAAGAGCTGGAAACTGGAATCCTCGCGAAGAACAATACATAACCTTAAATTCATAAATAACAAACACCTTCCTTATTGTGAAAGTCCGATTAAAAAAATTTAAGAGAAAGGAAAACAGACGTACCAATTTAAATGTTTATCGGATTGCTTAAAATGAAAAAAAAGGAGATAGAGGGAGAGATTGAGAGAAATTACAGCAAAGAAGGGGGAAAGGAAAACGTTGGCTCAGCATCGCAATGCAGAGAAGGCTAAGGAAGAAATTACTTAAAATTTTTTTCACCATATAGAATGCTGAGCATTCGAAGGAATTGAGACGACAAACATTCCATCATGAGGTTTTCTCAAGCCGCAGAGTAACTTAGCTACGTCAGCTTCGCGCAAGTAGACAAATAAATAACCCCGCTAAATACTTGAAGTTCCTCTTACCGAAAACTGACTTTGAGGTTCTCCCCTGTTTTTTTTTTCCTCCCCGTAATTTATCACTTTAGCCTTGCTTCCCTCTCGTACATTATTTGCTCGAGTTTGGAGGGCGCGCATTGTTTGAATAATAAGTAACCTCCTAAATATGTAATAAAACATGCATTACAAGCGTAAAATATGTAGCGTGAGGATTTTGCATGCGGAGGAAAAGGACGACAGCCAACGCACACACAGATCGGTCTTTTTTTCCGGATATATACCTAATTGAAATTTCTTTTTCAAAAGACCTCGGTCTCTATATTTTACTCTCTTTCCTTTTCTCTCTCTCTCTCTCTCTCTCTCTCTCTCTCTCTCTCGCTTTCTTGAAGGAAGGCACACCATTAAAAATAATGTAACGGAATAATATCAACCTAGTTTCCTAGTTTTTTTTTTTTTTTTTTTTTTTTTTTTTTTTTTTTTTTTTTTTTTAATTGCCTCTCTTTCGCTGAAAAGTGGATGGATGAATTTCAATAGTCTATAAAATTATTTATACGGGCAATAAAGTCTGAATCAAAGACTGTAAATTTTACTAAAGAAATTATTTCCCTGGAAAACTGATGTTGGTTTAGATTTTAGGGGAGTCTTTTGAGAATTTCCAAGACAATTATAAACCTAAAATCTTTTTGTAAACCATCAATTGAACTCACTTCACACTTGATAACTCATGTTATATCATTTAGGTAGTAAAACCTTACAAAACGCCTAATTTTAAGCTAAAAACTGCGTCCACGGAATCAAAATGATATTTCAAAATTTTCCAATATTTCTGCAATAGCGAAGACTGACTTCTTAACCTTGCACTAAACCAAGACATAGGCATCCACCATATCAAATTTTCTGACGATTTGAAAACTACATTATTGTCATTGAAGCTAATATAAAAGAGAGAAATTCAGATTGAAGATGGAGAGTCCATATATTAATGATTTACAGCTTGGGGGAAAAAGTAGGAAAGAGAGAAACTGGACGTGAAAAAATGTTTGTTTGTTTTAGAGCATGAGTGTCATGCTCTATTGAAATCGTTTCTACAAGGTCAATAATGCTTTTCTTATAGGAACGGCATGGTTCGGGGGTCCGCTCGGGGGATCGCTTGGTTTCAGTATCGAGAACGGGTCCTCGAGGACCGATTGACCCATGTTTCCGCCAATCCGGTGTCCTCCCAATTTGTCGTTTTTTCTTTGTGGCGGGATTTTTTTGGCCAAGATTGAGGTTAAGCATTTTTGGGAATGTAATTACGTTACTAATTTGGATCAGACTTCAACGAAATTTTCTGTATGAGATATTGGGGTTTATATCAGAGGATTGTGTCCATGTTTCGTGTATTCTGCGATTTTAAAAAGCATTTAGATGATTTCAAATTTCCAATCCTGTTATTGTTTATGTTTCGGGCCGCTAAAAGTTCGTTTGGGGAACGCGATCGGCGTTGCGTTTTAAGGTGAATCCTCAGCGACCTGTAGTAATTCTCATCCGCTAGATAACGCCACTGTTCCGCGGTCCAGAAACCATGCTTTTTCCGCCTTTAATCGTTAATTGCGAGAGCTAGAGTTAACTTTTCGAAAATGTAAGAACGTTGCGTTCTAGATCAAATCCTAAGGAAAATTTTAAGACCATTCCGAGCCATGGACGAAGATATAACTAAGGACTGCCGACTCCCTATCTCCGCCCCTGTTAAAACCTGTTAGCGGGTTTTCGAGCGCGACCGCAGCGCTCCAAGCAGCAGTAAGGGTCAACTAAAAACGAACCGCTGCAGCAGTGGCCGCTCCGGCTCCCTTTCTCCCATGCCTTCCCGCAAATGTATACCGTGTAGGTAATTTGAATCACGATTGAACGAAGGGAACAAATGATCAGCGAATTAAAAGGAAGCAAAATCCGCTAAAAAGCAAACGTCTGGAGTATTTCTTGAAAGATTCCTGAATTGTCGAAAATGATTAATCAAGGACTGAAATACTATACATCACAGTTAACCTCAAAACGGAATCAAACAAGAAAGAGTACATAGACATTTGTTTTATTAGTAGAGATCAGGCGACTCTTTTAATTTGCTGATGATTTCTGTTACCTTGTCCAAAGTTGATTCAGAATTTCCCTTGCTTTCGATCTTCCATTGAGATACTGAGTTATCTGATCCTTTTGGGGTCGCCGACAACAGTTGACAGCCATGCCATAACAGACCAACTCCAACAACGGTTTTAGCAGTAGCACAGCATGTGAGCATGGACACATCGCCAGGATCGCTCACTTGAAAGAGTAGTTCAGCTGACCGCTGCTTGGAGCGCTGGGGTCGAGAGCAAAACAGGACTAACAACAGTCGGCAGTCCTTAGTTATATCTTCGTCCATGGTTTTGCGACGACCTCCCGTCCCCTTTGCCCTCCCCACGAACTACTGCACCTACGCCTACAACAGTTGCTTGCCGCGTTGTGCAGATTGCATGAATGATGTGTGTCCATCTACTTCATCCCAATTTCACAGCCATCACGGATGCCACGCCCGCCACGGGTCTTCTACCTGGTTTTATGCGACATCGGTCATCGTGGCCCAGTGTTACATGGTAATCAGCGGCGGATTCGGGAAAGGCACGCCCCCCCCCCCCCAACTCACGGTAGCCTTTGCCTTTTTTCAACAGAAAAAATCCCATAAATTCCTCCCTGCAAATTTGAAAATTCATAGGCGTGAAGCCCCCCCCCCTAAAAGAATTTTCTGGATCCGCCATTGGTAGTAATTTTTGCGGCACACTACGCCGGATTCGCGTGCGCTTTCCCACACTTACCTTTCTCCCTTATCTGTCAATGGCGCTCCCCGAGGGGCGGCGCGGGGCCCCCCCCTAATTCAGAAAAATCAAAACTTTACAATAAAAAAGAATCGGAACATTCGAAGATCAAATAATAACGAAAGGAGTAAGAGTTAACAAACTTTATTCTTAGTTTACTTTACAATTTTAATTATGGGCGTAATTTAGGGGGGGGCAGGGCGGGAAGTAGCCCCCCCCCTAAGCAGTGGTGCCCAACCACCCCTTGCCACTATACAGCTCGTCCCCCAGTTTCAGGATTCCTCTCCCCCCCCCCCGATCTAGATCTCCCCTGATTTTTACCCCACCCCCTCCTGATTCAGACGACATCATCCTTCCCACCCGTCATCTCCCTCGCCGAAAGAAGTTTTAAAATCTACTAGTATGAACGTGTCTACTTTGGCAACTGCCGTTGGCAACGAGAATTTTGCGAACTTCCTTAAAAATTCAGAATCCTCTGGTCGATAATTACATGATTAGAGAATGTATAGGCAAGAGTTTTGGTTTTGTTAATTTAAATAGGTTAACTCTTAGAATTCATCAGGACAATGAAAATAAAGAAGGAATAGTTGTACTTAGCTTTTTACTATTTCTATCATCTGATGCTGTCACTTTATTCATAATATCAAACACGTCAAAAATAGAATTACTTTTGATACAACTACATGCTACAATCACTTACAATTTCTACCATTTGGAAGGATAATTGATTTATTTTCTATTTTGGGCGGAAGTGGGGGGGGGGGGGTTCTCTAGACTTGCCCGTCTCTAGGTGGTGTCCCCTAGACCTTCCATTGACATTCAAAAAGTTGCCCCTCCGGGCAATTGTTTTGCGGGTGCCCATGTCTTTGTCCATGGTCTCTGAACCAGAAATTGAACGTTCTTCCGGTCTGTGGTTGCCTTCTTTTCTCATAAGTTTAGACACGGCCACCCTGTAAACCCCACAACAAGTTAAAGTCCGCAATCCGCACCCTCGACCCGCAGCCACTATCAAAAGTAAATTGCCGGTTGACTTGCAGGTACTCTCCTCCTCCTCCCCCAACTTAGATTAGACACAAATATAAAATTAAAAAAAAAAAAAAAAAAAAAAAGGTGAAAAATAGAATGTATGCCCCAGCAAAGGGCCCCCTCCACAGTTTTCCAAGAGAGGGAGCGACCCCCTTGCCAGCGTAACTCCGAAAAAAGTAATTCCAACTGGGGTCCATGTAACTCAAGTAAGGTCTCAAAATGAAATCAGATGGATCCAAAATTTTAACGGCGAGTACCGGTAAGCTTACTCTTTTGATCGGTCCAAACCGGATTGCGATTCATCGATTTACTCTCGAGATATCGATTTTTCAAAGGCGCGCGGTATAGGGTCAGAAATCTAAGATTCTCTAAAATCCGCGAATTTCGACTCTCATGGACCTAGCATGCGCCGTGAGAAGTCATATGTGAGTTTTTTGAGTTCACATGAAGTTCATTAAGGGCCCTGACAAATGTCGGACCGATAAAGTCTATATCGGGGGGGGGGGGCGTGGCCCCAACTCCAGCGTAAGTCTCACGTACAATGTCTAACTGCGGCCGCGGAGGTCCCATAAGATCCGTTTAAAAACTTGGATGGATCTGAATTTTTTTCAAGATTTTCTAAAAGCTGAAGCTACCGCCCAATCCAAACCGCAGTGCGCAATCCATCGATTCGTTCTCGAGATATCGATTTTTCAAAGGCGCGCGGTCTTGTCAGATCGACCTTAGAGGGGCGCTGGAGGCTGGAAAAAGGCGAATTTCGTCTCTCACGAACCAGTCGTGTGCCGTATTATATCGGTTCCGCTTCTTTTCGGGTCCCAATGATGTCCCGAGAGGGCCCAATGCAGTTTCGAGCCAAAAAATATCATCTTAGGGGGGGGGGGGACTACTCCCCGTTTCAGCGTAACTCTGACAAGAAATGTCTAACTGCGGCCGCGAGAGGTCCTGTAAGGTCATTAAATAAACTCGGATGGATCTGAAATTTTCGAGGTTGTCAGTCACAAGCAAACGCTTTTGACCGGTGCAAACCGAATTTCAATACATCGATTCACTATCGAGATATCGATTTTTCAAAGGCGCACGATCTTGTCAGATCGAAGATTGAAACAAGCTGTGGATACTCTGTATCCGCGAATTTCGTCTCTCATGGACCGTTTAAGCTCCCTTAAAAATCGAATGAGCTTTTTTCAAGTTCATATTACGTTCCTTAAGGGCCTTGATGAGTGTCGGATGACATTTGATCAATATTAACATTCATTTTTTAATCTGAGACAAAAAGAGCTGAAACCATAAAGAGGAAGAATTTCCATCGTGATGACTTTGGTTCAAGCGAGGAAAATTCTATAGAAGTCCCAAATAACTAGACTAGACTTTCCGGCTTGCTAGGATTGGTATTAAGAATTTCCTCTCTGATGACTTTGGTTCAGGCGAGAGAAATCTAAAAAAGTCCCAAATAACTAAACTAGACTTTGCGGCTTGCTAGGATTGGTATTGCGTCATCCGATTTTAAAAGAACTATCACTATCGAAATCGATTTTCAAAACCACAGTATTCACCTCGCCTCGTGAACAACTGTTTCAACACGCTATAAGTAAATTTTCATTCCCACTTTGACCTATCAAGTTATTTTTACAGCGATCACTGTTATACCAACACAAATGCAGCGTTGCGATTGACTTTGTCGCAGTTTTGTACTATCAATATGGAACTCCACACTTACAATGATTTACGGCCGACACTCATGCTCTCTTTGCTAACACTGTTCCAGTGTTGCAAGTTCCAACTTGTTTGTTTTTTGTTTTGTGTTTTGTGTTTTGTGTTTTGTTTTTTGTTTTTTTTTTTTTTTTTTTTTTTACCGAGGGCTATTGAAATTTGGTTAAAATTAGGAAAGGGCAAAAACTCTATCTTCAAGGATACATGCTAATATGATGTGGTAAGTGTGCGAATACTTACTGACCAAAGAAGAAGACAAGACCAAATCAACAGAAAAGGTTGCAGTAGATCAGAATGTAACTGGAAAATCTAGAGATCATGTTAAAATAGCCGGGCATAGGAAATTAAATTATTCTTTTCCCCGGAGGGGCCAGGCACTTACAGTCTTTATACTATTTGTCTCCCGACATCGATCGCCTTTGAAAAAGGGCTCTGGGGTGGATCAGATTGGATTTGAGAAGGGTTTAGATCGCAAAGGAAACTGAAGGATATCGCGTTAGGAAAACAGTTGAATGAAATTGATACAAAAACTAGGAGAGCTTCTCCTTGTCATAATTTGATTTGATGAAAGAAAAGTCCATTTTCTTTGGTCTCTCAGTCTTGCCCTCGCGCAAATCTCTGCTTTTCTTTCATCACATTTCTGTCGAATAAAAGTTACACATAGGAAGAAAAGAGAGGGATAGAAAGATAAAGGGGGCATGCCGATTTGAGAAGTTTATTTTACGAGAAAGTAATAAAAGATAGCAGAGATTTCCAAGATTGACTGCGAAAGCGGAAATAGAAAGGAGGAGAAAGGGAGAAACGTCGAGAGAGAGAGAGAGAGAGAGAGAGAGAGAGAGAGAGAGAGGGGGGGGGATAAAGGAGAAACGCCCCTGAGAAAGAGAGAGACGATGATTGTTTATAAGATGACGAGAGCCGCGTGAATCTGGTGGAGGGAGGATTGGAGAAAGGAAAACAAATGCCGGCATTTGGTGTTAGCTGTGAGGGAGATGGTTGGAGGGAGGGAGGGAGGGGGAGGGAGAGAAGGAGGGAGGGAAGGGAGAATGGCGTGGAGGAGAGGAGAGGTCTAGGGGAGAGAGAAAATATATAAAAAAAGGAGAGGAAGATGGAATAAAAGAGAATCAAAAGACGCATTCTTTCAATTTAAATTACGCTTGTCTCGCTTTAAGTGTGTCGTTGCTCGCTTGATGATGTGTGAAAAAATCCGCTGACTCGGAAAAACTGCACGGTATCTTTTCAGTTACCATCTCCTTTTCCCACTGACACCAACACTCTGTACACAAAATGTTAAAAAATTGTTTTTGAGGCCCGAGCCGAAACTTTCCCTTCCATTTTTTTTTTTGCTTTTCGTCTTCTCCTTTAATACTTCCATGCTTCCTCTTCCGCTCCAGATTGAATGCGACATGTTTTAATTCACCGATGACTTCACCGGTTGAGAAAAGATTCCATAGTTCAATTCAGTGTATGACTGTAATGCACGCACGGAAATACTCTGCTCTGTAATCTTTTCTCAACCGGTGGAAACGCCGTTAATTAATTAATTAAAATATCCACAAGTTCTCAAAGTTATCGACGACTCTACCGGTTAAGAAAAGATAAAAGACGCTAGTATTTTTGTGCGTTACAGTCATACACTGAACCAAACTCTGTAATCTTTCCTCAACCGGTGGAATCTCCGATGAAATCCAAAATGCCATTAAATCTACGCAAATTGGCAGCTCTGCTCTGGGCTGACCTCTCTTCTGATATCCTCCTGTATCTCCACGTTGTTTCACCAAAAATTCCGACTTCCATCCTTGCCTTTTACCCCTCAAGAAACGTGTCTTCAAATTGCATTTGTTTGAGAGGAATGCGCCTCAAGCTATCCCTGCAGAACATATATATGTCATACAACTCTACTGCGCTTTACATCTGCACTGCAAATGCATAGTCCGTTCAGGTCTCAAAAATCCCCCCCCCTCATAACAAAAACTGAAGAAAGAGCTATTTCTTTCTATCCAAAATTCAATTTTTAACCTTTTCAATGCCAGCTGATGACGAGTTATTTGTTTTCGTACTCGATCCCTCACTGACAAGTAGAATCTACTACCACGTGTTAGCATTTATGTAAACTTAGTCCACCGCCGTCAAATACGAGGATAGGCAAAATTGAACTCCACTCTGTGCGAGTGTTTAACAATCCACTGAATTTAAGTGAGTTGGGTATACAGCTTTGATTAGTAACCTGAATCTGGTTGGAATAGGATTAAGTAATATCAAACAGTTTTACTAGCAATGCTGCATAATATAACTTAAAGTGATCTCAACGACCTTAAAATTAATTGCTTAAAATTAAAAATTAAAAATGTAATTAATTACTTAAAAAATCACTTACAATTAAAACAGTTTAAAATTGCAAATAGCTCATCAGGGGGTTTGTTGAAGAAAACGTGAATTGGGAACATAGCCATCATGAGCTCAATTATAGCTGTAGCCAGAAATTTGCCTTTCTCTCTCTCTTTGGTTTTTCAAACAAATATGAGTCAAAAGAGGCTGGAGTGAGGGACTATCAAGTGACTTCAACCCCTGTATCGGTCATTTTCTAACTTATGTGATTAAATGGGCAAAGAGAGAGGAAAATACGAATTTCTAGGCCACGGCCATAAAGTCAGCGAGTCCTGATTGGTCGTTTGAATTTAGGCTTTCATGGAGGCAAGAAAAAGTTGAAGACATTGAAGGCTCAACAAGAAGAGGAGTTAATCCTTTATGGACCAAGCCCGAGAATACTCGTTTTCTCGTTTTTCTTCTCAAGCCTACTTCACAGTGTCTCAGTCTTCATTCTGGATGAACGCGACTATCGATGAAAACATGTACAAGATAAGATGTTTTCGAGCGCCTTCAAACAGTCGTATAGGCAATTCCAACTCCCCCGAGTACGAATAGTTAACTACCTTCCCTTTTAAAGACGGAAGAGTGGCGTTCTATTGAAATAACCTGGCCCTTAGAGGGTTAATGAAGGGATAAGGTTGAGAAGGAACCATGGGAAAGTCTCCCCTGAAGTTTCATGACCAAAATAAATTCCGTGGGCCTTCAATATCTTTCTCATTTAATATTGTATGAACTCCCGTGGACCATTTAAGGAATTTCACATAATATTTTTTGCTCCATGAACTTCGTGGAGGGCTTATAAAATGTTAGTAATGGAACTTTATGGAACACTTTTACCATCCAGGAAATTATGGAGACGGACTAGCGAATGCATGCCAGCAAATTCGCCAGTCTGCCGTCAAACGCGTATCACGGAGAAAAAGGTGTCGATGATCGACATAAAATATGAGTTTGAACCACATACTGTGCGTCGTTTCAAACAGATGCCGGGAGAGTGTGTGGTTTAAACTCATGACAATGTAGAATGTAAGGTGAGGACACCTAATAGCATAGAAAGAATGCAATCTATAAACATGTACATACTGTATGTGAATATTCTACATACCGTACGTCGATAATCTATGCATACCGTACGTCGAATATCTATATATCGCACGTCGATAATCTACATACCGTACATCGAATATCTACAAATCGTACGTCAATGAACGACATTTTAATCATTATTATGCGCTTATATTCTTATGAATTTCAATTACATAAACTTCGAATTTGTTCGCGCCGGCGACTCTTTTTAAATACGTATAGTTCCACCACGACTGTACTTTCTATGCATTTTTCTTCAAAGGAGCGGTAGCTAAAAAATAATTTGATAGGATAAGTTTTAAGATTTTCAATCAATAACTGTAAAAGAGGAGTAGTAATACCCCCTACTGAGATGTAACGAAAGGATATGTGTTTCAACTTCTTCGTAACTTAGAAAAAGAGTTCTCAAATTTCAATACAATGTATCTTGCTCGTTGTATTTTTATTTATCAAAATTAATTACAGTTTATCAGCGTTCCATGTTTTCGTAATTAAATCTTCTATAAATTATTCATTTTTTTGACTTGCATTAAAACGTTGTTGTTGTGGCTATATCTAATAATTTTTCCTCAATTTGTTTTGTTTTCTTTTGTTTTTCAGCGAACGCTTGGAGAGAACATGATCCGTTTCAAGTTTAACTCATTTTTTGCTTTATTTGCGTTTTTGAGCGTATTATTACCGCAATGGTGAATTCATTGTAATTACATCCACCAGTGTTGCCAGATCTATCCTGAGCCCGATCAAATTTTACGTTGATCAAAAAAGAGAAAATGATTTTTTCAAGTACATGGCAATGGTGTCATTTATCAACTTTTCTAGGCAATAATTTAATATATAACAAAAATGTATTTGTTAAAATGTTTCGAAGTAAATATGTTAAATATTTTGTAGTCAATTTATTGTTTTCATTTTTCATTTTTTTTTTCAGCCTGTTTTAAACCCGCAATAAATTTTTAATTTCAAACAAATGACCAGTGTTTCTTTTTTTTCTATCCTCGTCACACGTTTTCCGTTTTCTTTTCCTTCCCTTAAGGTTTTCCTTTGAAACTTCATTGAAAAGTGAACACTCAATTTCATTTTTATTCATTTTCGTCGAGTCATATCAGAAACAATGTTGACAAATTCAAAATATTATCGGTCTAGGTCCGCCTACACTTCTGAAACGAGTGTATAGGCAACAAAGAAGTTTGAAAGTGGTTTCATTGGTTTTATTGTAAAATTTCTTACCAGAACCTTCCTTTATAGTTTGTTTTTTGGCCGTAAAAACATTCAAATTTGCATTTTTTGTCAAATCCTCCATGTCCATCCCCTCCCAATGACTCGCTTTACTGTCTGGCAGTTGCAACTGAACCAGGGAACCACGGCTGAGGGCTGCGTATAATTAAACGTATTTTTTTTCCATTTAAGGGGGATCAGACAGTCCATATATATGACCAATGTAAAATACACTTAACTTCATGTACCTTTTTCTCAGGAACTACTGAATCAAATTACAATTTTTTTTGTCATTTTGTTCCTTATAACTTCCTGCATATTCAGATGGGAGTTTTTTTTTTTTTTTTTGAAAATTTGACAATATTTTAAAAAAAATTGTGAAATATTTTGTAAATGTAAAAATTTGACCTTTGCAGTCCCATAAATAATTACATGTTCAACATTTTGAGAAAATCTCTCGTCTATTTATGCAGGATAGTATAAGGAAGAGAACAAAAAAAAATATTGAAAATCGGTACAGTAGATCCTGAGAAAAAGGTACAGAACTGTCAAAAAAAAGTAGTTTTCGAAAAATGCAATTAGAAAGAAAGCAAATAATCAGCTATCTCCGAGAGAGCTGGGGAATGTTAGTGAAAATTGTCCCTTCATGTTACTTATTAACCTTTCCTCATAAAACAGCACACAACTTCGAAAGTACACATCAGATCCAGGTGATCTTGGCGTTGAACGTAAATAACTGTACTACACGAAAATCAAATTAGTTGAAATTTCGTTTTTTGAAGAAAGAAAGAAAAAAAAAAAAAAAAAAAAAAAAAAAAAAAAAAAAAAAAAATGTGTCCGACTCCCCTTAACTGAACGTAAAATATTTGACTTTCCCATAGATTTTGCAGCACTGGATTGAAGTGCTCTCTGAAAGAATGGCCTAAATGATATTAGGTTTGCTCTCTGCTGGAAATCAATATAACGGTTCAATTATAAGATCCTCTTGGAAGACCACCCCTTTTCTTCTGGAAACCGTCTAATTGCTGTTCTGGATACTTTCCAATATAGTGTTCCTGAAAGTTTAAGCTTACTCGAACCAGTTTCATTGCCAAGTATACTTTTCCAATCAAAAAGTAAATAGAAATACACCGAAATGAAGCGATGAAAACATTCATTACAAGCCGGAATTTCACGGAAGACGTAAAATTCTTTGTCTCGATTCCGTGATTAATAAAAGTAATAATGGGCGGATCCCTGATCAATCTATCGATTGAGCAAATCGAAGGTAAGTATCAGACCTTTATTATTTTTCATTCTATTCAAGTCGTCTATTCTACAGACTGATTGATCTTGCTGCACGAATCGTGAGGGTATACAAAGGGTGTTCCAAAAGCACCAAGACCGATGCTGTCGCTTCAAAACCAAACAAGTAAGCAATCTGGTCTTGATTTCATTTGAAAGATCAACTAATTTGCTTCCAATTTTTGTCAGTTTTCAATGTTCTAAAACCTTATTAAATTTTCATTTATGTCTTCAAGTAAGGTGGAGTTTGTCTCTTGCGGCTCAGACGACTCAGATAAAATTCTAGTGAGAGCAGCTGTGAATTGTCTCTTGCGGCTCAGACGACTCAGATAAAATTCTAGGGAGAGCAGCTGTGGATTGTCTCTTGCGGCTCAGACGACTCAGATAAAATTCTAGTGAGAGCAGCTGTGAATTGTCTCTTGCGGCTCAGACGACTCAGATAAAATTCTAGGGAGAGCAGCTGTGGATGGGTTCACAAGGCGTAGCAAAATATTAGGCCCTTTCAACATTCTTCTACAATAAAAAATTGATCATCTATAACCATATTAAGTCATGAAAATGAGCGCTCAACTCTCACAATAAGAAAAAGTATGCTCTACTAGTTAAAGTCGTGTCGCACTTGCACCTACTGTAATATAAATATGCATTGCAAACATTCCTCATTACCCATTTGATATAGCATCCAGTATCCATCATAAGCGGACTCAGGAATTCGTATTCCTCTATCCCTTTCCATCTGAACACATATGTTAGAAAAAGATAGCGCAAAGAGACCATCGCCTGACTTTAGCCCCTATCTCCGTTCTTTTCTAACGCACGTATTCAAATGAGAGGAGAGAGAGAGAAATACAGATTCCTGTATCCGTCCGTGATATCCACACTAGACTGATTGTGAGTTCACGCACGGCAAGTGCACCCTTGATTTCGGATTAGTCTTGCACGAGAGAGAGAAGTGGTGGGGGGTGTATTATGCCGACCTACTAGCAACGATGCTGTTTCGCATTTTCTATATTTTCTCAATTACTTCTGTAGCAGTTAAACAAGGAATATTTAAATGAGTAATAAGCTGCGTTTCATAGCGCGTAAGCAGAAATGAGAGTGGGAAGAGAGAGAGAGAGAGAGAGAGAGAGAGAGAGAGAGAGAGAGAGAGAGAGAGAGAGAGAGAGAGAGAGAGAGAGAGAGAGAGAGAGAGAGAGAGAGAGAGCGAGAGAGAAGCAGAAAATGGAAATGAAAAATGGATGGGACTGAAAGACTTAAGAGGATGTGGAGACAACGAAAGGCGAAGAGAGGAGAGTTGTTGAATGAGACGGAGGGAGGGGATAAAAGTTCTGGGCGGGGGGAAGGAGAAGGGGAGGGGAAGGGGTTGGAAGGGAAGTAAAAGCAAAGAGAAAAGGATATACAGGGAGGGTTCGGAGGGCGGAGGGAGCGCTGACGGTGGCGTGGCGGACGGAAGGTTAATCTTTGGCGCGAGAAAGTCAGAAGAGGATAATACAAGTATTCATTATGAATGAAAATGCGGGTTAAAAGAAATTGCCACTTACTTAATATGTTAATGAAGATAAGATGCGCGGTATCAGCGTTTTTTTTATGGTGTCGGGTGGCGGTGGCGGCGGTTAAGTTGAATGTTGATATCAACATAAGCATCGGTGTAAAGCAGCACCGGAGTAGCAGTCTTTCAACACAACAACTATTAACATTGCTCTCTGATGTGCTTCTCAAATCTCCTCCCTCCCTTCTCCCCCCTTCTCCCCCTTCCCATCCCCCCCTCCCACCACCCCGTCAGATTGCACCACGCCTCCTCTTCAGCAGCCTTTAACGATGCAAAAGTGCGTCTCCTCATCTCTCATCGTTTTCATCCTAAGAGTGAAAATTGGAGCGACATTCAATGCGGCTAAAACAGTGGCGTCGCGTGCCATCTGGCAACAATGCAACTGCTCCATTTAAACTCATTAAATGTATCGAATTTTCTTTGTGCACTATGAACCCCCTGAATTCGATATTTTACATGAGTTTAAATGGATAGAATACATTGTTGCCGAATTGCACGCGACGCCACTGGGCTAAAATGTAGTCCTCAACGTCATTTATTTGTCAGACACTGGCGTGTATACCGCCTTCTTTACCTCTTGAATATCATTTCTAAAAATCGACTTAACTATTTTTATTTGTTAGCTATGCTTTATTCCGAAAATGTAACAATATCAGATTTCTTTTACTTCTTTTTTTAGTACTTACACCAAAAATTAATTTTTATGTTGATGTCTTGTCCTGAAAAAATGTATGGTACAAACGTAGACCCTTAGTAAAATGAAAGTAGCAATGCTGCAATGTGTGCCTTGTATCGGTTGAAACTCAGCTTACAATTAGACACGACCTACAGGACTGTCGTCGTCTGTTTATTAGCTTTTTCAGCTCGATATGTGACTTTGAAAAGAAGCGAATATCGAAATTGGAAAGACGGAAACTTGAAAAGCTATTTCATTCCAAGCGCGGCGCCTTCATTTCTTGATGCAGGCAAAACCAACTCGTCTACGTACGAATAGTTAACTACGTATCATAGATTTTTTACTCGGATAAACTGAGGACAAAAGGGAGGACATTAAATGAGACTGAATCTGTCGTCTAAGAGATGACAGCTTAGCGAATGTTATTTTGTCTTACTTATAATTCATAGCATTACATTTATGGCTTTATTTGACTTGATATTATTCTCAAAAGGCTAGATATCATTCTGAAAGTTAATGCTAGGTCGTAAAAGGTCGAATGTAAAAGTATTCACCAAACACCCAATATTTCGATCTTTGTCATGGGTTTAAATAGACAAACGCAGTAACGTTGCCAAATTGTAGGCTACGCCACCGGTTTCACGTCCAAGTGAACGTCTGGTGATTGGTGCGCATCCACCATCATAGTTTAGAATGGTTTTTTTCCGCAAACCTTTATAACGGCCAATGATATTGTCAGGGATCACACGGTTCGTCCATTTAAACCCATGACAAAGATCGAAGTATTGGGTGTTCGATTAACACTTTCGCATTCGACCTTTTACTTGGGTTGAAATGGACAAAATACAACGTTGCCAAATTGCAAACTACGCAGGCCACTTTGTGAAACGGATTGATTGTGAACAGAGTTGGGCAAATGGGGTGGTATTCAATTAAACGATTATCGAGTGATCGTATAATGGTCGTTTTACCAGAGGGTGATTTTACGGTAATCAGGGATGATTTCTTGCAAATTACCCATTATATTGAATCCAGAATAATTAGATCAAATCAAATCTGTGAAGACTATACATTTAATTAACACCTAACTTTTTGACGATTATCGATAATTGTGTAATCGATTATACTGCTATTTGCCCAACTCGAATTGTGAACGAATAAATATACTACACAGATTTGGTCCACGAAGGGTTAATGAGAAGGAGAAGCAGAAGTATGAATGAAGATGGGGAAGTATATATATAGTAAAAGGGAAAGGGGAGGGGAGGTTTAAAGAATTAAACTCGAACCCTGATGTTCATAAGTTTGTTTTCGTGGGAGCTGCGTTCGATGAAAAGCACCAGGATCGGAGTGATGAATGAAGTAGAATTTCGAAAGATGTAAACGAAACAAAATTTGAGGAGACAATCGCGGAGGAATCGGGCGACACGAAGAGCGATGCAAACAAACGGCGGCTTGAATTTCGAGAGGGGCAATCGGGGGGGGAGGAGGGGGCAAACTTTGGTTCGTTGCGGCGACCTCTTATACATCTCTTATCTCGTCAAAAGGAACATAGGAATGCTTTAATAAAGTCATATTAAACTGCGAAGGGGAAGACAAAAATCGAAGAAGAAGATCCGAATTATTTTTACGACTCTTTGTGTTTTGGTTCTTCAGCAAAACAAAACAAAACAAAAAAAAAAAAAAACGAAAAGAAAACAAAACCAAAAATATCTCCTCTCTTCGAATTTATCGGGAGCCCGGAGCGTGGAGCTGAGGAGCGCTTGCCGCTTTATTGCACACGCGACCCGCCTCTTTCGAAGACGAATTGACGGTAATAGGATAAGCTACTGGAAAAAGGGGCTTCCGGCTAAAGGCTAAAAAGGATAAAAGGAGTAATCCGATTTTGTCGTACAACTTTTAGTTTCATCAACAGCGAATATTTTATCTCATCCCGAAAGTTGTTCTGTACATTTCGGCATGGCGCGCGGAGTTGCGCGTAAGAATTGCACACTCCTGCGTACGTTTGTGACAAGCGGCGAATATTGAGACTAAATGAGAGGTCTTAGACATCAGCAGACGAGTAAATATTTACGACTAGGAAAATATCATCAATGATGACGTTCGTAAGTTTAATATGTTAGAATAAATGAAGACTAAATGAAAGGTCTTTGATTGTAGACGAGTACGTAAATATTTACAATTAGGAAAATACCATCAACGATATGGTGTTCGTAAATTTAATATGTTAGAATAAACGAAGACTAAATGAAAGGTCTTAGATTGTAGACGAGTATAACGAAATATTTACGATTAGGAAAATATAATCAATGATGGCGTTCGTAAATTTAATATGTTCAGATGGAATATATTCTCGTAGGTACGGCCAACGAATCGTTATCTCACCTATTGAATCTAAAAATTTACGAATCTCAAGCAATTTCAACAATAGCGAGTTTTGAAATTCCCGAATTTCAAATATACTGTGGGTGAGAGTAGAAAACGGTGATTGGTAGAAATGAGTCACGCGGTTATTAAGTCCTATTCAAAATACGGAATTTATTTTTTTGGTTATCAAACAGTCTTTTTGAGTATCTGATAACTTATCCCAGTTTAGAGAGATTCATTGTAGGGACTGCTATTTTGCCTGACTCTGATGAAATTTCCAAATCCATCGGTGAAAGAAGTGTCGCGGGATTTGATAATTTTGTTAAATTCTCGACAAACGGTTACCCTACAGTATAACTTTTCTTCAAAGTATTGGAATAGCGCCGGTAAATTGAATGCATCTGAATGATTGCGCTGTTGTAATAATAACCGGAGGACCATGGTAAATATGTGAAACTCTCAGAAATGTTACTGCACAGGGCGTAACTAAATTTCCATCATTGAGTTCAACAATGAAAATGGACGTGCGTAATGAAAATAACAAAATTAAACGAGAATAAAATGCTCAGAGAGCCAGAAGAGAAAATGTCAGAGACATCAGTGAACTCAGAGAGATAACACTGTAAAAGATTCTAAAAAAAAGAGTGGTTCAGAGAACACTGTGAATGGTTTGCCAGAGGCAAGAGAGAATAAAATGCTCAGAGAGCCAGAAGAGAAAATGTCAGTGACATCAGTGAACTCAGAGAGTTAACACTAAAAAAGATACCAAAAAAAAAGAGTGGTTTAGAGAACAATCACAAAATCATAAAATCATAAGGTGCACTGAAGGCAAAATCATCAAGGAAAAAAAAAGGGCATGGAGAGCTGAAATAAAACATACAAAGCCAGAGGCATGAAAAAATATGATAAAGACCCAGAGGGCGCAAAAAGCAAAAAAGGCGTAAAAACGTGCCAGTTATAACCTGAAAAATTATGGAAAATAAAAAGGAAGGTAGCCTTACACGGCGTACCGAAAAGGAAGGTAGCCTTACACGGCGTACCGAAGGAAAGGTAGCCTTACACGGCGTACCCAAGGAAAGGTGAAATTAAGAAAGAAAAACAAAACCTGTAATAAAAGAATAATTAAATTAATAGAGAAGGAGAGATGGAAAAGAGTGACAGCCTTACACGGCGTGTCAAGGAATGATAGCTTTACACAGCGTATCAAAAGGAAGGCTGGAGTGAGACAGGCCCAGAGCAAAAGTTTGCAGTTGTATTTATACGCGGAGAAAGCTCGCCACTGCGCAAGCGCAAAAGTTATATAATACATTACGTAATCAAAGTAATAGAAAATAAAGTTACGTAATCACAACTTACGCAATCAAAATAAAGGATAACAAACTTACGTAATCAGAATAAAGGTAATCAAACTTACGTAATCAGAAAGTTCAAATGCTGGTGGATTACATAACGCAGTTGGTGAGCGAGATGCGAGTGGCAGGTGAGGGGGAGAGAACGTAAATAAACAAAAAAAAATTTAAAAAAAAAACTAAACGAACTAACGCGTGCGTTAACAGCATCTACACTATCGAACAGCTCAACAATCATCGACGTCTCAACTTTTCGACGATTTTCCACGCTGTCGGCACGCCATTCGTGTTATTAGGGTACGATGATAATATAACGGGCAATCTAGATTTGTATGTTCTTAAATTCTAATTTATTGACGTACTTTTCATGTAAACTTATAGAAAAGGGTCGGTTCAGATTCTAGTATAAGCGTTTTGTCTACCGTGTAGTTGAGCACAAATTCGGATTAGTTTGGTATTTGCGAATTATGAAAATAAAGATTTTTCCGGAAAAGCGATTACTGACAATTTTGATAATTGATCAGATATAACCAGACCACTTTTATGTAACATTCAATCCTCAAAAATTGCGTCAAAAGAAGCTCAAACTAACGCTCAACGTTACAGTGGATAGAGGTGATAGAGCGCAATACATAGGATAAAAATAAAAAAGGACCGCCCATCCAAAATTTCTTGAAGTACAAAGAATACGATTTTCGATGCAAACAAGAGAGCTAACTATGACAATGGACTGATTCCCTAAAAAAAAAAAAAAAAAAAAAAAAAAAAAAAACTATTCTTCACAAACGATAAGGATTCTGGATTCTTCTAACGATTCTCCTTATCATTCCTCTTAAAAACTGGTTGCAATTTTGCACTTTTAGATGTAAATTAAACATCTTTGGCTTCATAAATTGTGATTTATTGACGTAGGTACTTTTCACTTAAACTTAAAAAGGCCATCGGGCAATCGGGTTAAAAAATTATGTTTTTTTGAAAAAGGGTCTTACACTCTTACCCTTACTCTTTGGGTGGGTTTTTATTTTAAGATCACCCTGCAGATTGCTCAGGAGCATCCACCATCGATTCAGACCGCACGAATAGTTCGGAACAGCGTGGACAATTTCGTCCATCAATCGACATGTTCGTGAGTTTCTTTATGCTAAAAAGAGTTGTAAAGGAGATACATGTTGAGATAGGACCACAGGAGACTGTTTTCTTGAAAATAGCGGGATTGAGGCTAAGACGAGAGGATTCAAAGAGGGTGTGGAGGGAGGAGAGAGGGGGAGGGAGGGAGGGGGAGGGAGGGAGGGGGGAGGGAGGGAGGGGGAGGGGGCATAAGGGAAAGAATAAATAAATATGTGGATCCTCGGAGGTAAAACATTTTAAGAGTTGTGTCGTATTCGGTCACTGAAACCCCATGCTCATCTCGGCTTGTTGGGACAGAAGTGTAAGGGGGAGAGGGAAAAGGAGTAGAGCGAGAGAGAGGGAGAGAGAGAGAGAGATCGAGAGAGAGGGAGTGAGAGAGAGAGAGAGAGAGAGGGAGAGAGAGAGAAATAGAGAGAGAGAGAGAGAGAGAGAGAGAGAGAGAGAGAGAGAGAGAGAAAGAGAGGGAGTGAGAGGGAGAGAGAGAGAAAGAGAGAGAGAGAGAGAGAGAGAGAGAGAGAGAGATAGAGAGAGATAGAGAGAGAGAGAGAGAGAGAGAGAAAGGGAGAAAGAGAAAGAGGGAGAGAGGACTATACAGGGGAAACCTTTAATCAGTGTGTTTCAAAATAGGAAAGAGTGCGCTTTAGACTAATTCAAGCGAGAGACGAGAAGGCAGGAGGCGATTGTTATCCTGCCAAGGACAAGTGACAGTGGCGGCGCGGGCGGCGAACGAAGGAACTGAGGCGGAGGATCATGCCAGAACGTTCGTTGGAGAATCCAGAAATTGAAGAGAGGAGCGCCGGCCTCCATCTCCATGTGTATCTGAATCTCTTGTATCCCTTGTATCCTTGAATCCCTGTAACCACACATATACAACAGGAAGGTTCGCGTTTGGTTGCGCCGACCCGAACACCCGTCCCATCCATGTTCTCGCGAGAGGGGGGGGAGGGGGGTGGGTTGCGGTGAGCGGTGGGTCCGTTTCGAGTTTCGATATGATAATGATGCTCTCCTCTCGTCGTACAGAGAGTAGGTATGTGATACGTGCGTTCATGCATGCAAATAAATCCCTCCGCGAGGAGGGTTTTTTTTCTCTTTTTTCTTTTTTTCGCTTCCCCCCACCTTCTTTTTTCAGCGAGGTTTTTGAGAGTTAAGCAAATTGCGAATTGTTATCTATCTTCACTTGCGTCCTTTGGTCGAGCTCTCGTTTTTATTGCGAAGTGCCCCCCCCCTTCCCCCATCCCCCTCCCTCTCCCGAAAAAGTCCGTCGTTGTCAAATGAGTCAAATAGATCAGTTGCGTGACTTAAATAGTTAAATCCCTAACATATGTCTGTTGTGTATATTACACCAGAGTTGCGTCATTTCTGGATCCATTGCTGATGATTCAAACATCTCCGTGCAGCATAGGTATTTCATATAGTAGTAAAAATAAATCAATTAAAAAAGCTGTAATATATGCTGCTCATTTTGATAAATTCGTTTGTTTGTTTTTGTTTTGTTTGTCGTCTGGTTTTTTTTAAGAATAAAACAAAGTCATACCTATAAGGCCTTTCGGCACTTAACCCTTTATGGACCAAGCCCGAGTTTACTCGTTTTTCTCCTCTTGTCCATTTCACATCGTTCCAGTCTCATGATTCCGAATGAACGAGACTATCGATAAAACCACCAACAAGATAAGGTCCAGTCGAGTGCCTTCAATTCTGTGTATTGGCAATTCCAACTCCCCCGAGTACGAACAGTTAACTACCTTCCCTGCTTAAAAGTAAGAGTGGTGTTCTTTTGAACTAACCTGGTCTTCAAAGGGTTAACCCCATTATCAGAGAAAGGTACATAAATAGATTAAAGAGAATGCGGATTGTGTAGTATAATGGCTATTTTATTTCATCTCTTTCTGATTGGCTCAAAGATTTGAGCTATGACGAAGGCCCCAGGAGTCAAAATGGAAATGATGTAGATAGGTGGCGGTGCTTATCCCCACCAGCAAAAGCAACTTATCACTACAATTCAAAAGAAAGTTTGGAATAAGGGCAATTTTTAGACTAAATTTATTATTTAAACCGACAATGGGGCAGTTGCAAGGGTCTGAAATGTTGTGTTTTTTATGAAGAAAATGGAAGTACTTGATGAGCTGAGAACAAAGATACCATTGGTTTCTAATTAAGTCCCATTGTTCCGGAGATGAGATTTTGGCCCAAAATACATTGTTTTAAATGGGAATTCCGCGTAGTGACGTCACTACACACACGAATTTATGCAACTTTACACGTGTGTATCTCCAAAACCAAGATACTTATGAAAAAACCAAAGGCACCATTGTTCTCAGCTTATCCAGTACTATCATTTTCTATATAAAAAACACATTATTGCAGACCCTTGCAACTACCCCATTACAGTTTGTGAGTCTATTGTAGACCATTTTTATGCCTCAAGGGCTTATTTCAAGTTATTTTACAGTGAAGATTCTGAGACCCTTTTTACGGCTGCGTATCAGAATTTTGCAATCCCATTTTTCAGGAGTTTTTTTTTGGTTTGTGACCCATTTTCCTGGCGTATTGAAAAAAGAATTATCGCACATTTTAATTTTACTATTTAATAATAATAATAAAAAAAAAAAAAAAAAAAAAAAAAAAAAAAAAAAAAAACTTGATGACGCGAATAATAATACGATTCCCGTAAAATGTTTTTCTCCGCCTGGTCGATTTAGGTGTTGCGTGGATTTAATAGTATAGTACCTACTCGAGTATTTCATCATCACTCTGTTCTGGAAGAGAAAATGGAAAATTACGATTTGTGAGATGCAGGAAAGATCTGCATCTCATTGTTTAGTCATGCTAATGTTTTTTCTGAGAGTTGACTTGTTTTCAGAGCCATAGCTGTTGGATCAGGATTCAAATAGATCCAGAAAACAAGCTGAAATGTATGATTAAATCCCGTCTAATCCGTATAAGATCAAATTCAATTTCGACTCGAGAGAATAATATGAAGAAATTTCAAGCTACCATTTCTGCTGCAAGGAAACAATCTCTTGTATTAAAGAATCTGCTTCATAGGAGACCGAACGCTTCGTGAGAAACGGTGAAAGTATTAAAAACAAACTGAAAAAAAAAAAATATACTTATTGTTTTGTTTCAATATTATTATTCATAGTGTAATTTAATACGATTAATATTTGTATTATTTAATAATGAACCAGTTACAGCATCAACAGATTTCACATTTAATGATTGAATGTAATAAAATGCCGTGGAAATGACAGTTAAAACCGTTTGAAAATGTTGATTAAAGTGTGACGTCAAATCGGTTGCAGTGGTTGCACACTTTTGCCAAAAGCGATTTAATAGTCGATTATGGTGTAAAACCATCGAAAAATAACAATGGCAGCACAAAAAACCACCGTAATCCACTCCGAAACTCAATAAACACTTTTATTTGCTCGAGCGTAATGGTGGCTGTGGGCAGTATAATAATATGGGAGATTCCTATCTTAATTTCGTCACTATCTCTATGCTGACAAGGATGATTCACAGAGTAGTAATTAGTTATAAGAGTAGTGATCTACATCCGATGAATGGTAGGTACTGTGACATCTAGTGACACGGGTATCGAATGAAAGTTGTCTCTTATTGACCACTTCTATGATGGAGTTACAGTGTTGTTAGATGGAAATCTCCCATTATTACTGCCGGGCCCTTAGCCACCATTACGCTTGCGCATATAAAGAGTTTAGGAATGGATTCTGGAAGTTTTTAGTGCTGCCATCGTTATTTTTGGGGGTTGTTTCACTACAATCGACCATTAAATCGCTCATAGCAAAAGTGTGCAACAGCCCCATTCGCTGGTCAAAATTTGATATCCCAGTGCCCTACACCTACAGTTGCCGGTAGAAAAGGGAGGGGGCAAAGGGTTCAGCTGCTGCATACCCCCTACCCAGTTGCGGCTCGTGCAATTTGACAACCATGTTAATTCTCCATTTAAACCTATGCTAAAGTATCGATATCTTGGGGGTGCAATTGGACCTCCTGAAGATCGATTGTTTTACATAGGTTTAAATGGAGAGAATACGTTGTTGCCAGATTGCACGCACTGCCACTGCCCCTCCCCTCCACTTTGGAATTAGAAACTCGTTTTTCTCGAGATGGTTCTCCCTAGACGAAACAGAAAACAAGAAAAAAATTACGAAAATTGAGGGTCCCGAGGGTTCTCCCGTAGAATTTATAGTCTCGTAGTTTTGGCCTGCCCCTTCAAAAATTTCCGTCGCCCATGTTTACGCCTTACATTGCATTCAGTCAAGCTCCGCGCTCTTCGTGTTGACGTTTTGACTGAACATTTCTCCGCGGCTGTCATGAAAAGCATACAAATTGGTCCAAAATTTTAGAGAAAAAATGAGTCTTCTCCAATAATTAGTCTACTGAAACCTTAGCTAACGAATAGACTCATTGCTTATCGAAATGAGGTAAGTATTTTTCAAACTGAATCTATAGATAGGATTTTTGGGACATACTGTGTAGTGGCGCACAATGAAACGAGTCAATGGGAGAAGCCGAAAATTTTCTACAAAACTACTCTTTCTAGTTTTTCATTTGACTGTATAGAGACCAAAGAGTAAATAAGAGTCGCAATGGGGCTCTTGCAAACTTTTGATTTAAGCAAATAAATAGTCCAATCTCGTGTAAAGACGAGCAAAAATCACGAAAATCACACTAAGAAAGTCTAAAATTCAGTCTCATATTCTCGACGACCTCCAAATCATAGACATTAATATTGCCTCTATTCAAAATTAAACCTTTAATGCACCACCATCTACCATTAAAAAAAGATTTTTAGATGTGTGATGTTAAATAATTTCTTAACCCCTTATGGACCAAGCCCGAGTATACTCGTTTCTCTCCTCCAGTCGATTTCACATTGTTCCAGTAGCATGATTCCGAATAAATACAATTCTCGATGTGGTATAACAAGATGAGATTTCGTTTTGCGCCTTCAATCCGTCATATAGGCAATTCCAACTCCTTCGAGTACGAACAGTTAACTACACCCTCCTTATATGTATGAACGCTCAAGTGAACTAACATGGTCTTTAGTGGGTTAACAAGACCTTTGGTGAAACGCATGGGCCTAACGTGTATGTAACGGGGGGGGGGGTGGCGGCGGCTGAAAAAGAACAAATAAAAACAAAAAATAAAAACAAAACAATTATTAATAAGGGGAATATTTGTTATTTATTCGATGATATGATGTACGTTTCAATTACTCATTTCTCATCTGTTCTTCGAATAATCTTTAACAAAGGCGAACCACCATTACACTCGTTACGCCTTGAAATCCGTCGTGTCTCTATCTAACTAAAGAAAAAACCCTCCTCAAGAAAGCTACTCCAGCATTCCTCCCTCTCTCTCTCGCTGTTCTGTCGAGTGGACAGAGCTTTTGAATTTATATTATCTCCTTCACTTAAATCGGATTAAAGTGATGGATTCATTTCCTATTTTCGCTTTGTTGTGATATTTTAATAAACTTCTTAAAACATCCACCAAAGTGAGGTACAATCTTTTGTCATCTCATCTGACCCAGAAAATGAAAGGGGAGACATTTCTTTGGAAATTCGATCGATGAAATATTTACCCCTCTGCGGGCCGATCATTTACTTCATCGTCAAAACGATTGTTAAGATTGTCTATGAGTGATTCTATTGGTCGGAAACTGCAAAACTTGGCCGTTGCTATGGTAACCATCGTTAAAGTGTCCGTTCTATAAAGGTGATTCGTGAGTAACCTTTAAAAAGCGGGTACTTTAACGATGGTTACCGTAGCAACGGCCAAGTTTTACAATTTCCGACCAATAGAATCACTCATAGACAATCTTAACGATCGCTTTAATGATGAAGTAAATGATCGGCCCACTGGACTAGCATCTTCTTATTGGTGTGAATCAACTTTACAACTCTATGGTTATAGTATTATTTCCTGACTTTGAATTAGAGAAAATTGATTGTTTCCTTTTCATTTTTTTTATTCTTGATTTCAGTCACTCGATCTCTAACGATGTATATATTACAATTAATTTTCGCAGAGAAGTAAGGCTCCAAAGTAAATTTGTTTAAACAATGTTGTTTTAATCGAAGGTCGAAATCCCTGACAGAATTGCTGAAGCCCGCAGCCATTCATGAGAAAAGATAGAGCAGGACCATTATGAGTATCGGATTCTTACAAGTATATAGCGGTGCCTGCTGCCAAACCGCATCAAAGTAGCGCATCGGTGAGCGGTTGATTAGCAACGAGTCCGTCGAAACTCGTTGCCAACCACTCACCGATGCGTTTTGATGCAGTTCGGAAGCACGCACTTGCCAGAACCCGATACTCGAAATGGCCCTGGTTTAGGAGATCTTCCTATTTAACCCTAACCTAAAAATCTTCCACATTGGTTCATAAGTTAATTAGTGTCGAGATTATGAACTGTCGACGTTATATATGTACCCTCCGAATAAATAAGGAATACACACTACTGGTGGTAAATACTTCTAGATGTCTACTATTACAATGGGGCTCTTGCAAACTTTTGCTATAGGGGATTGACGAGTTGATTCTTTCTTGCACAAAAACCTGTAAAAATGACGATGAGTACACTAAAAAATCACGAAATTCACTATCGGAATCGGGCTCAATGGCGAAGAGATGCAGGTATCATGCGGGAGATTCATACCTAAATTGAGACATATCTCTGTGTTTCCGAAGAGAAAGTGACATAATAGACAGGAATCTCCCATGATACCTGCGTCGAACCGCCATTACCATCTTGCCGTTATAGCAGTTATGTGAGTTTATTACTGAATTTATTAGACTTTCTTAGAGTGATTGAGCCTCGAGTGTGATGAGTGTTTAAAACCAATTTCCACTGATGTAATTACGATTTTTGATTAAGGGTTGAAAAAAGTGATGCAAACAAATCAGAATCGAAATCGTCCATAATGTCACACCTTAAGATAGAACTTATAACATGTATTAGCCCTTCTATACATGTACAGCTCGTTGGTGTAGTCAGTACCTTCGGGGAGAATTCACTTGGCATTCTCTAGGGATACTTCGAGTATCCCGTGGAGGTGTTTTGTCTCGAGTCTCCTTCGTCCTTTTATATCGGTTTCAGACAGGAAGAAGAGTATATAGTCAAGGAAGAGTGGAGAAAAACGAGGTGAGTAATTGCTACTTGTGAGATCTAGAGGAAGACCAACAATCGCAAAACGGGACTGCGTGTCGTAGTTTTGAAAGGGCGCGAGTGTCAGAAGGTTGAGGAGGGGTGGAGGGGGGGTGTTAGATTTTAAGATATTATTTCGAGCCGTTACAGTCGCGGTGGGTTTTTTTTTTTTCTTTCTTTCTTTCTTTTCCCTTTTTTGGCGTCTCAGTATCGCCGTTTAAGTGTCAGCAACAGCTCATTCTTGCGGAAGACAAATGTGCAGATAAAGAATAATAAAACTCAAGTGGTCGAACGACCCGACAAGAACAGTGAACGAACACACCCATATAGCTTGCGCTCACCACTCGGTCATCCCTATATTTGCTGCTCGACTTGATTGCGGTGTCTCGTGTAAGTACCGTGTGTGGGTGTGAGAGTGGGAGGGACTGCGGCCTAGAACCTGGCATTTGCTATTTTTCAAAGAAACGAGAGAGATGCAGCTCAAATGCGGAAAGTGTCCCACTATACTCCCACTTTCTCGCGTTTGAGCGTCACCTTCAAATGGAGCTGATGCAAACTTTTGCTTCAGGCCTATTAACACAGAATAATACAATCAGAACGGAAACTCCCATAAGAGCCAATGGAAGCAATTTTGGAATTTAACGGCGCCAATAGGCAACGCTGTGGTCCTATATCCCAACATGGCGGACGTGTGTGATTTGTGTTGAAACTCATTTATTTCTGTAAATTCTGGAAAGAAGTCATAAATTTCCAGCCTCACTTTTATTCTAATGGCATTTCCGAATGAAAATTTCGCGGATCATGTCCTATCTTTTTTTTTCGCGCGTGAATCCAGACGTACACATCCTATATCCCAACATGGCGGACGCGAAATGAATTTGCTTCAAAATTCGACAGAGTTTCCGTTCTGATTGTATTATTCTGTGGTATTTATAGTTGATTATGGGGTAAACCCCTGTAATAATAACGATTAGCGCACTAAAAAATCACAAAATCCACTCCCAAACTCATACAAAGAGCTATTCCATATTGAAGAATTGATTGGAAATTCGCATAATAAAATAACAATAATAAGTGTGTGTCGAGGACTCTTGCTAGGTTTCTCAATGCATATATGAGAGAGTTTAATTTTTTGATAGTATAGTTTACATGATATGACCAGCTGAGCTTATCATCAATTTGAAGGCCAAGATATTTACTGACATGTTTAACTTGGATTATCATGCCATTAAACTTAAAACGTTTTCAAAACGCTTTCATAAAATACTTTCAAACGCGGGACCGTAACGGCGGCCGTTGCCACCGATTACATTAGGTTTCTCTACCTCAATCAGCTCCATTTCTCACGAGATGTTCCTCCACATAAGAAGAAGAAGCATCCAATGGGTCTGTTGCAAACTTTTGCTATAGCGCTGTATAATGAGCGCTGTGTAATGTGAGTGTTCAATCTCATGTAAAATTGAGTGAAAAGTCCATTGGTGGCATCAGAAAGTCATAAAATGCAGTATAAAACTCACCAGAGACGTTTGATGAAATCCAAGATGACTGTAAAATATCGAGCAACCTGTATGCAAGCACCACGAACATCCAAGGATAGCCAACCTCACAATATCGATCACACGGTAAATAGACACATAACCTCTGAAGCTGTGAGGTTGTCAACGTTGGCAATCCTTGGATGTTAAAGGTGCAAGCATACAGATTGCTCGATATTTTACCGCCATCTTGGATTTCATTAAACGTCTCTAGTTAGTTTATTATCGCATTTCATGACTTTCTGATGCCACCAATGGACGTTTTGGGTGATTTTACATACGATGAAACATTCTTTATCGTTGTAGCAAAAGTTTGCAACAGACCCATTGAGGCCATTTTCAGAATTAGGGCCAACAAAACAGAAAATGGCGTTATTCAGACAAAAGTCTCCATGCAATCACCATGTGATTTTTTTGAAATAGCACACTCGTTGTTTTATGGGTTCTTTTCACGGATATGGCCTCAATTAATTAAAAGGTAAGGGTATAGTGTTCTACAATTCATTCATTTATTGTCTCGATGCAGAAAAGATTATGAATAGCAGTACTTTTTAATATACGTAGATATACTACATCACTGGATAATGTAATCTTTTCTACACGATTGCGGTGACGGAAAAATTCTAGAACGCTACCAGCCGCGTCTGAGTCCCAATGCAAAAATAATCGGATATGTAACTATTCCGACCTGTAAGTATTGGTGTAGTCTATACTCTCAAATTGAAGGCGTTCGCAGTTTTCATTCACTCTCTCTGGATAAATAGCGTGTTACCAGGCAACCTATATGTAATACGTATCTCCCCAGTAGAAGGCAAATATTATAACCCATGAAATTTTAGTGTTTCTGAGATTATTAATTGTAGCAAAGAGAATTCAGATAAAAATACTAAATAAATAGATAGTAAATAGATTTTACTAAAATAAATTAGTAAGACAAAGTACATTTACATTCCTATTAAAAAAAAAATCGACTCCCCCGGGTTTTGTGCACGCGGGCTTCGTAAAAGGTTTGAGTGCGGACTAAACCAATTCTGCTCCTGTAATTTATTTGTGGCCATCGCGAAAGTTTGCGATTTTGAAAATCAATCGGACAGAGAAGTTTACTGTGACAAGATGTGGTTTATATTCAGTGTAAAGAACAATAACTATACTGCGTTCTCATGAATTGAAGTATAACTTTCTTTTGTGATGAAGTTTTTTAAGAGGATACCATTTGAACCGAATGATTGCTTCCAGTCCATTGTTAAAGATGAAAATAAATCTGGTATCCGATGAAACTTTTTTTTTTTTTTTTTTATGGGAGAGCATATCTGTCTTGAAACGGCATACTTGAGTTTATTTCTCTGTCTTAAAACCTCCCTTACTGGATTTTATTTGATTCGCTCGCCAAAGCACGCAATATATTTGACATCTTGACAGTTTCAGCAAAAAAGTGGGTTAGTCGAAAATGTTTGACCTTATCACCATGTGGGTTGTTTTCCTTTTTTCTGCTGAAAACGTGGAATACTGCAAATCACTTTATAAAATATGCATTGAGAGAGTGAGTGAGAGAGAGAGAGGGGGGGGGGGGGGGGGAGGGATAGAACTCATGGATTAAGAAGTTGGCTGCATTACATTTTGCCCAATTAAACCCATGATGTAGTCAAACTCGCGAACCTTCAAAGGGCACTCGATATTTTTATCTTCTTCGTGGATTTAAATAGACAAAACGCAACGTTGCCAAATTGTAGGCCACGCGCCACTAACAGTATTGAAATGATTAATAGAGGGCGCATAAAATTTATAAAATATACGCATTAAGAAGAGGGGGGGGGGGGCTGGAGAAATATATGAAAAATGTGGCAGCGTTATATTTTGTCCATTTAAATCCATGAAAAGGTCAAAATCGAGGATCTTCACTGAGTACTCAATATATTCCGATCGTTTTCATATGTTCTAAATGGACAAGATAAAACGTTGACAATTTGCAGGTCATGCACCAGCATCATAGGAATGATCAATGGAAGGTGAACTTCATAACGTCTGGCGTTTAAGGTGAATCTTCATCGTATAGTGCCGATTTCTGCCACCAGAGCGCTACCGTTCGATTAAAGTCAAGTTACAGGCCGAAAGTAATTTATTTTAAGAAAACGGAGTGTCAGCCACTAGATAATTATCTGAAGAGTGTCTCTGCAAAAAGTCTCGTCAATAACTTCAAAAATAAAGCTGAAAATACCAAAAACTGAAATATCGCATTTCGATACAAGACTCGATTTGCGATATTTCATTTTTTGGTATTTTCAGCCTTATTTTTGAAGTTATCGACAAGATTTTTTGCGGAGACACTCCTCAGATGATTATCTATAGTAACTGGCACTCCGTTTTCTTAAAAATAAATTACTTTCGGTCTGTAATTCAACTTTAATCGAACGGTAGCGCTCTGGTGGCAGAAATCGGCACTAAACGCTGAAGAATCACCTCAATTTCTCACCAAAGTCGAACTGGTCTCATGTACAGGGTGTTGAAAAACTGTTCCCGAATATTTCAGGGGCGGATTCTACAGATGAAAACAAGACCTTTTTTCCCTATAAACATGTGTCCGAAAATGCCCCCCTTTTGAGCTACAGCCCCCCGAAGTTTTAAAAAATTTACGGTTTTTTTGGAATAGCGACCACTATTATGAACCAAATGTCTTAAAACTTGATGTCAAGAGGTAATATCACGCGTAGAATCCATTAATGACCTCGAAAAATTCAGAAATTGAGTCTAACTGTACTTTTCACGCAATCTTGTATCTTTAACGGCACGAATTTTATGTTACGGATTAAAATTTTGAAGAATAATTACCGAAATCAGATGCGGAAAACCCTTAGAAAGATTTTTGGTCCTCCTTGTTTCTTTCGATACGACGCGTTTTAAGCGAGATAATCGCTGCACAGTGTGGAAAAGTCAGCGCTTTTACCATGAAAAACGGCAGTGAGTATGCAACCCGCCTCTCCGCTGCTTCTACGGGCCGGCCGCTATGGTAAAAGCGCTGACTTTTCCACACTGTGCAGCGATTATCTCGCTTAAAACGCGTCGTATCGAAAGAAACAAAGAGGACCAAAAATCTTTCTAAGGGTTTTCCGCATCTGATTCTGGTAATTATTCTTCAAAATTTTAATCCGTAACATAAAATTCGTGCCGTTAAAGGTACAAGATTGCGTGAAAAGTACAGTTAGACTCAATTTCTGAATTTTTCGAGGTCATCAATGGATTCTACGCGTGAAATTACCTCTTGACACGAAGTTTTAAGACATTAGGTTCATAATAGTGGTCGCTATACCAAAAAAACCGTAAATTTTTTAAAACTTTGGGGGGCTGTAGCTCAAAAAAGGGGCATTTTCGGACACATGTTTATAGGGGAAAAAGGTATTATTTTGATCTGTAGAATCCACCCCTGAAATATTCGGGAACAGTTTTTCAACACCCTGTATACAGTACTGCCTCAGAAATCGGAGAACTTACTGTTTATTCATTGACAGCAAATGACTCGACAAAAATTGAAAAACAAGATAATGAGTGAAGGAGTCAGTAGCGGTCAGTAGCGGTCAGTAGCGAGTTTTCCCACTTAAACTTAGGTAAAAAATCGATTCAAGTGGAGGCTGGCAGCCTCCTCGAGTTTCGATTGTTTTCCATGTATTTAAATGGGATAAAAACACTGTTGCCAAATCGCACGAGCCGCCACTGGAAGGAGTAGGTGGAAATGAATTTAATGAAATCTGATGGGATGAAAAATAATGAAATAAATTCGTGAGCCATGTCGATTGAACGCCAGAGCTCGCGCTGAAAATGCGAATTATAAAGCGCAAGGAAATGGATTGAGCATCAGAGGGAACCGAAAAAAGAAAAAAACTTTTTTCCCCCCTCCTTTTTTTTACATCTTAAGAAGAAAGAAGAAGAAGAAGTAGTATAGGGTTAGCAAGGTAGGATTTTTTTTTCCTCCCTTTTTTTTTCTTGTGTGCACACCGCGCTAACTTGGAACAAAGTTGATGTGCTTTGAATTGAAATGAAGCTTTATTCTGTTAACTTTCGCGTCGTAGGTACATCACAGTTCCTTTCGTCGACGAAAAAAAAAAAAATAAAGAACACGAACGAATATAAGTAGTTAGGTGCGACTTTTACTTGCATGTCACATTCCGCTGGAAAAACTTTCATCTTATTGTCTTTTTTTTTTTTTTTTGAATTTTATTACGTGTTTTTCTCTCTCGCTTCATCGTTCCCTTGTTTTTTTTTTTTAAATCCCTCTCTCTCACTCTCTCTCTCTCTCTCTCTCTCTCTCTCCCTCTCTCTCTCTCTCTCTCTTCTTTGTTTCATGTTTCTGCGCGTGCTTCTTAAATTAGTCGACAATTACAAATGTCACAGGTGTCTGAACTAAATCAGAGGTACTCCAACGAATGAATGCTGAATAGTAATCAGGGATCCAACAGTAAGCACGATCACGGGCGCGGGCCGCGAGCGGCTCTGGCTCCCCCTTTTATTCGACTTCCGACTTCAGTTTGCGATCAGACAGCCTTTATACTTTAAAGGATGCTACTTTAGAGGCTAAGAGTGCAATTCAGAGACGTCTTCTCATGAGCTCAAAATTTCTCAAGTCAGCATTTACCAATGTTGGTCTAATCTTATTGAAAACCTTGATAATTCACAGAAACTGATAAGCTCTCTAACTTGAGAAGCCTAGCTATTTTATGATCAAATCCGGGTGCAGACCGGAAGCTCGAAACTTTTCGGGGAACGAGCGACTGACACCGAACGTTTCCGGTCAATCATAAATGTTTGGTGTCTGTTACTTCCCGAAAAGTTCCAAATCTGAATTCCGGACTTGCACCCCCATACCTGATAGTAAAATATGCCTTTAATTGAATCCAGACAAACAATATAAGACCAAATTCGACTGTCGAATCTTGAAAATCGAAGAAGAAAAAAATAAAAAATAAAATAAAAAAATAAAGACATCTTTTCTCAACGTTATGTGAATTTTCACTAGCTTAAACACCAAAATCGAATCCAGAGCATAAAGACATATCTGTACTTAAGCTGAACCAGTTTTATTAGTTTAACCTATACATAACGTTGATACATTGGGTTATTAATTAATAAAACAGCTATAGTTTATCTGAGCGTGCTCCGTTAAATTACTAAAATTAATAGAATGTCAGAATTTCTAAGAGAGCAAATATTCATTTTCAATTATTTAAACCCCCCCCCCCTTTGTCTTTCCACTTTTTTCGATCGACACGGTACGTGCTAATTAGGATCTCCATAGCAGCAGCGTTACGTATGAGATTTGGCAACGTTGCATTTTGTTGATCTGAAACCATTATAAAGATCAAATTGTTGGGTTTTCAGTGAACACAAACTCGAATTCGACATTTTTAAGGGATGAAATGGACAAAATGCAATTTTGACCGAATGCACTCTACGCCACTGATCGCTTACAATGTGAAGAAAATCATACAAAACTAGATCAATCCATCCACTATTTTTTTAAATTTCTCCCTTTTCCCTTTTCTTGTTCATACAAAAGCCGCACCGACAATCGCGTGTAAATACGATGCGTTGTTGTGAAATTGACGGAACGTTGTCGTGATATCGAATTGCTTAGAATGGAAAACTTGGAATTTTTCTGCTGAGCTTGACATCTATGGTCGAAATGAGGCTGTTTACATTAATACACGCGGGTATAAGTATCACGAGAAAACTCGGCTGAATTATGAATGGGAGCAAATATTGATAGAGAGGTTTGCCTTACGATCGCTCGCGCGGCGCTGCGACAGGTCGATGCGTACGCCTCCTCCATTCATCCTTTTCCACCCTTACTTAAACAGATTCACATGCAAGTCTCTGACTTGTACACAAATGAGTGCCACTTATTTTGACAACAAGAACGACACAAACACTAATTTTTAATGGGCCTCAATTATAATCGATGTACCTTGAACCCAGTTCAGTGGCGGCTCGTGCCATTTGTCAACAATGGATCTTTCCACTTAAACCTATGTAAAATAATCGAAATTATGGCGGTACATTGCACTCCCAAGAAATCAATACTTTTTCATAAGTACACTGAAAAACATGAAATTACTAAAAAAGCAATTAAGTTTTGTATAATCAGTCAAATAAAGCACATGTTAATTTTACTTGTTATTTTCGGTGAATCCTACTAAACTTATGGCTAATTTTACAATTTGAATTGTAAATTTTGCTTAAGTGTTAGTAATTTTTCTATTTGGATTGAAAATTTTTAATCTAACTATTACATTTTACAATCCAAATCATTGTGACTTTTGCATATTACATGGCTGCGTCTTGGCGTGACAGCTATACAACTTCCAAAAATTACAATGCTTTGAATTGTTAAATTTACAATCCGATTGGTAAAATTTATGATCCAAATTGTAAAATTAATCAAAATTAAGCAAAATTTGCGATCCAAAACGTAAAATTAGCTATGTGTGTAGTAAATTTTACTAAAAGTGGCTGGTAAAATTAGCCTTTGCTTCATTTTACTGATTTCACAAATCTATTTTTTTCAGTGTATAAATGACAAAATACATGGTTGCCAAATTGCACGAGCCGCCACTGACCCTGCTTAAATATATACTTTTCGATTTCTTTTCGAACATTCAAAAATGTACGGTTTTAGTGATGACGTTATCCGGTCAGTGGCGGTTTGTGCTATTTGGCAACAATGTTAACCCTTCATTTGATTGTATTTAAAACAATCGATTCGAAAGTGAAGCAATGGGTCTGTTGCAAACTTTTGCTACAGCGCTGTAGAGTGTTCAATCTCATGTAAAATCGCGTAAAAAGACCATTTATGGCATCAGAAAGTCATAAAATGCAGTATAAAACTCACGAGAGACGTTTAATGAAATCCAAGATGGCGGTAAAATATTGAGCAACCTGTATGCATGCACCACGAACATCCAAGGATAGCCAACCTCACAATATCGATCACACCCAATCACAACGTAAATAAACACATAACCTCTGAAGCTGTGAGGTTGTCAACGTTGGCAATCTTTGGATGTTAAAGGTGCATGCATATAGATTGCTCGATATTTTAACGCCATTTTGGATTTCATTAAACGTCTTTTGTGAGTTTATTATCGCATTTCATGACTTTCTGATGCCACCAATGGACTTTTCGGGCGATTTTACATACGATGTAACATTCTTTACCGTTGTAGCAAAAGTTTGCAACAGACCCATTCTTCAATAGAAATCGATTGTTAAACACAGAATCAAATAGAGTGAATACATTGTTGCCAAATAGCACGAGCCGCCACTCCATCCGACGAAAAAGGTCGTTTGAGCGTTCCAGACTACCTATCTCTCTCACTCTCACGTAAGTCCTAAGTAATGTTACCTATCTCACTCTAATCGCCAAAATTGTATATGGAGACATTTTATGTAAAACGCTGTGGCAGAAATTAATTCCTTGAGTCATTTCAATGCGATTTTGATGGATGTCGTTTAAAAAGTTTAAATTTCAAAAACCTGAAGGCATATGAAAAGCAACAACTACAATGTACTAACAACTACAATTTTTGTCCGAAAAATGTCAAAATTGAATATTGACTGTAATAGTACCTCGAATGTCGTTAAATTCCACAATTTAATTTTAAAAAAAATAAGAGTTATGACATTCAACGTACCTACTAATAAGGCTGACATACATGCCAATTTTCACGTTTTTTGGACTATAAATTGGAGATGTTAGTGGGTTTTCATGCTTTGCATAGGCTTTTCAGGCTTTTTAATTTGTTAAATTATGGATAGAAACGGGTTCAATAAATTATTTTTAGGAAATATCATGTCTTTTCAGTATATACGTATTCAATTGTACTATAGTTTTACGGAAACTATCATGAAAAAATAAAAAAACCAAAATAATCCATTTCTGATTTGTTGCAAAAAAAAAAAAAAAAAAAAAAAAAAAAAATTAGCCTCCACGGTCAAAATCCTATTGGCGTCTTTTCAGACCCTCCTTTTCCTCCCCGGTACCATAATTTCGTTAAATACCTTTTGCTACCAAAGTCTTAGTATAAAAAATCTCCGCCTATGACTCCAAATGCATTTATACTCACTCTTTGACCGGACCACTCATAAAAGCCACTCTAGGAGAGTAAACATTACATGTTGATGAAGAGTTCAACGTTTATATCAGAGGTACCTACGTTTCGAACAAGACAAACAATTTATTTCGAGCTTAGATTCGTTTGCATTTACAGTGAAAAAAGGGGTTGTTCTGGGACCGAGCAGACAAAACAAAAATCTAGGTAGCTTTTAAGGGCTTTGAAAGGATTAGTAGTGAGCAGGGGGGAGAGGGGGGAAGAGGGGGGGAGAGGGGACGATATACCAACGGGTTTGATGACACAACGTCAATAATATAATAAGCGATATTTGTCAGTGATTCGACAGGTCATTACGCCACGCCACGCCAAGTTCCGACAACGCGCCTTCCGGCGTGTGGAGCGGCACACAGCAGAGCAGAGCTGCGACACAAGTTGACGCTGTTGACGATGTTTTTGTGTGTAGCGTTACCTCCGGCTGATCGGTGACAGACTCTACTTATACCTACCCCATGCTCTGCTCGCTCTGATGTATATATTCGCCTCCCTCTCCCCCAAGGGATGACTCCGGTATGACCCGCGACTCCATTGTCAACAAACTACAGCTCGTTGATTTTTACAACCTTGCCAAAATCGCGCGTTTATACTGCATTGTTGCATCGGTTGTAAAACCTGCGAGCGTATATGCGTTTGCTCAAATATCTGCTCCAATCATCTTTTTTTTATTATTATTTTTTCTTTTATTTTGTGATTTTGAACATTTAAGTCTATATTCGTAGCAAAGTGAGTTTACATGAATTACGTAAATTGGTAGATAAGATAAATGTACCAAATGTAAACAGGACTAAAAGGAGGTACTTACAAGCGTGATCACTCGTGAAACATTTTACTGATTTAAAAAGAGGGGTGGGCATTTCAACTGGCGTTAAAATAGATGCTATGAAGGGCAGATCAAACACCCCTGAATCGATTTTTTAACAAAGGTTTACATGGAGAGCATACTTTGATGCCACATCTCACGAGCCGCCTCTATTGCACTAACTAAATAGCTTCATAGACTTGGCCTTGATCTAATATTGAAAATATATCGATCGTGTTTCAATCTAAAACGAATGAAACGTGAGACCTCATCAAGTGAAACTTGAAAGCAGAGCTGGCTTTTCGCGAGTTTTGTGCACGTATTTAATGGCATTCTTTAGTGACGTCGCGTGCAATCTGGCAACTTTGAATATAGTCCATTAAAACCCATGAAAAAGATCGAAACATTGGTGGTGCACAGTGCACTCCCTCGAATCGATATAGTACATGCGATCAAATGGACAGGATGCTGCGTTGCCGGATTGCACGCGACGCCACTAGCATTCTTCAATCGAACGATGATTCTACCGGTTGCCTAATAAAAGATTATACAGGTCAGTTCAGTGCATGACTAGAATGTTTTGAATACTCCACTCTATAATCTTCTTTGAACCGGTGAAGTATCCGTCACCAACTTTGATTGAAAAAAAAATGACGGACATTTTATAATAACTAAACGGTGTTTGCACCGATAGAGAAATATTACGGATGCGAATATTTTCGTGCATTCCAGCTTCAAACACTGGACTGAACAGCATAAACCTTTGGTCAGCTGGTGGAATTTTGGGAATAAGATCATTGTTGTCCATACTTTTTGTCTTGGAATAAGTTTTAAAGTAACCAATCCGCCGAAGAATCAACCGGGGGATTGATTGAGGAGGTTTTTCCGGCTTGATGGGAGCTGCCGTTTTCCATAAATCGCATTTTTTACGAACAGTGGCGTAGCGTGGCAACGTTGCATTTTGTCCAGTTAAACCCATGTACAAGGTCGAACGCAAAGTTGTTCACCGAACACCCAATAATTCGATATTTTTCATGTGTTCAAATGGACGAACTACCTCGTTGCCAAATTGCACACTACGCCTCTGTTTACGAACTGTAGCGGTTGTCGCATCTCTCCAAAATGAAGGCGCTTGGAATGTACCGAAATACTGGTGAATTGAAAAATGTCATTATACACAAACGGCAGCTCTGCGCTCAGTGGTGGCTCGTGCCATTTGGCAACAATATGGATCTTTCCACTTAAGGTGATTCTATGGCAAACTCCCGAAAATTGTAATCCGATAGATGGCGTTACTTGTCGCTGGCTCCGAAAATAGCCGTTTTTTACGGTTCTCGGCTGTTTTCTCTGAAAATACGAATAATAGACCCAAAATTGGAATGTCAGCATCTTCTTAATTTTTTGCTTGATTTTTTGAGCCATAAACGGGCCAAATTGGTTCTAAAATAAAGGCGTAACTATGCAAAGAAAAAATCATGTGTAATTTGGAGTTGTATCAGTAAAGATTACAGGTGAAACAGAAACCTGTAATCTTTACTGATACAACTCCAAATTACACTTGATTTTTTCTTTGCATAGTTACGCCTTTATTTTAGAACCAATTAGGCCCGTTTATGGCTCAAAAAACCAAGCAAAGAATTAAGCAGATGCTGACATTCCGATTTTTTGTCTATTAGTCGTCTGCTCAGAGAAAACATCCAAAAACCATAAAAAAACTGCTATTTTCGGAGCCAGCGACAGGTAACGCCATCTATCGGATTAAAATTTTCGGGAGTTTGCCATAGAATCACCTTAAACCTATGTAAAATAATCGAAATTAAGGAGGTGCATTGCACCCCCAAGAAATCAATACTTTTGCATAGGTTTAAATGACAAAATACATGATTGCCAAATTGCACGAGCCGCCACTGTCTGCGCTTGATGAGACTGTGAAATTTATGATGTTTCAAATTCCACTGCGGTTTTGACTCTCACCGCAGAACATTCCACCGCATTTTTTCTTCGGTCATGCTTCAAATTTCCTTGTTTTCCTTCCTCAATACTACTCAACTCTTCAAGACAAGAAGGAGGAGAGAGAGAGATATGAAAAACTCTCGAGGAACAGTATTTTACGCCGATTGATTAATAAATTCTCATAAAAAACGACTCGCGGAGCCAACTTTTTTTTAATGGTAATTTATTATTTTCTTCACCAACGCTTTGTTTTGAACGTTTGGGTTGCGAGTATTTATTTACATATCGCCGGAGAGTCAAAGAGTGGAGACGGGGGTTGGATTAATTCAAATCATGGAAAACATTTAGGAGTTCCATACGCAATGCTGTTATTTTTTATGCTAAAATTATGAATATTTGATTTACTTCCCTAACGAGGGGAGACCAAAACGTCTTGAATCTTTGGAACATGCATCGCTAATGCGACGCGCTGTATATACAGTTAGTGTATAGGTAGGTAAATAAAGTTAAAATAAAAATAAAAAAAATAATCAGCTTTCAAAGACTTGCTACTTTCGAGGAGTAACAAAAGGAATTGGGAATAAAAATTAAAATAAATTATATGCGCCGACAGAAAGACCTTGGCAATAATTAATTTGCCGCAATACGTATCGAGACGATGTTGTCACAGCTACTTTGCCTCTTTTCTCGCACTCCCTTCATCCCTTTGGTCCTAAAATTCCTCGGAGTATTGCACCCCGGTGAGGCGCAGAAAAGATTACAATACACGGAGAAAAAATTTCTGTTTGAAATTACGGAACGTAGGAAGAGATTGGGGTAAAAAGAAATCCCCTTTAAAATAATAAGAATTCTTATTGATTCAACCAATAAAGAAGAAGAATCACAAGAAAGAATCGTTGGATCATAATAAGAGTTCTGGTTGAATCAATTAGAATTCTTATTAAGGTAGGTGACCCAAAGGTGGCCCACCCCAGCTTATTTCAGTTAATTACACGAATTGACTATAGATGGCGTTAGTGCTGAGAAGCAGGATGCTATCGCATATCCCACACTGAGAAAAAGCTTTGGGCAGAATTATAGTTGCTGAGGCGTCTTTGGGCAGGGGGACTAAAATCTTTGGACAGAGCTACCAATGTCTTTGGGCGAGGGAAACCAACTTCCAAAGACTTTGGTTGCTTTGTCCAAAGATTTTAGTCCCCCTGCCCAAAGACGCCTCAGCAACTATATAATCACCGCAGACTTTGGTTCCCCTACCCAAAACTTTTTCTCCGTGCACTCCAAAAATTAAGAGCATCGGGCGATTCAGTCGGCGCGGAACATTGCAACGTCCATTTTCGCAGGTCTTCAGCTAATTTTCACGGAAGTTCACAATCGTAAATGCTTAGCCCTTAAATTGATTCCACCTTAGACTTTCAATTCATCATAATCATTATAACTTCTGGTGTAACTAGGGTCTAGATTCCGTTTTTTAACGATAAAATAGCATTTGAATACTTATTAATGAAAAAAAGGGGGTGTCCACCTTTAGGTTCATCAAGAATATTAGGGGTGGCCACCTCAGGTGCATGTTTTGCGCGATGTCAAATCTACTTTTTTCAAACAAAATGAAAACCTCAAAAACAAGCAAATTTAAAAAAAAATTAAATTAACATATGATAGCCAACTGTCTGAATAGTAAATTGACTTATTTAGTTTTTTTTTTATCTCTCATGACTTATACGTGCATATTGGCCCCAAGCATAGGTATGGCCACCTTTGGGTCAATTACCTAATGTTAAAGGGGATTTCTTTTTATCCCAATTTCTTCCTACGTTCCGTAATTTCAATCAGAAATTTTTCTCCGTGTATCCTGCGTTATATTATAATTGTGTTTGCTAGAAAGCTATTCATAATCTTTTCTTCCTTGCTGCAATACTCCAGAAATGGTTTCTAAAACTCTACCCTCTGGAGCTTGTGAATACAACTTAGGAACAGTGTATTTACGACCGCTTACATGTATATTTACCGAGTAAATGTATACAAGTCATTTTCAGAAAAGAGCTTATGAAACACACACCGAGTGTGATATTTTCAACAAATTAGTATTGCGGTTGAATGACAAATTTTGACTGAAAAGCGCACCCTTGTTATATGGGCTCTTTTTCGGGAATGGCCTCATATAATGTACAGTACATATATATTTAGGACTCACAATCAGTCAAATAAAAATTGACTGCCGCAAGCAGTACACAACAGTCAGTGGCGTCGCGTGCCATCTGGCAACAATGCAGCTGCTCCATTTAAACTCATTAAAAATATCGAATTTTCCTTGTGCACTGTGCACCCCCTTAATTCGATATTTTACATTAGTTCAAATGGATAGAATACATTGTTGCCAAATTGCACGCGACGCCACTGACAACAGTTTACATTATTTGTAGGAAAAAAATGTGTAAGATAGATAGTGCGTAAGTATAGGTGTAAATTTTAATAATAAGTGGCTCATGTAAAATAATGAGTGCCAAAAAAAAAAAAATAAAAACAAAACAAAATACAAAAACAAAGAACAAAAGTGCCTTTGCGAAAGTATTCTGATCTAGTCAGGAAGAAGGAAACTAAAAGAAAGAATAAATAAATAAATATAAACGTCGCGCAGCTATAACTTATTGACGATTTTATCACTTATATTTTAATCACTTATATATTTATATAAGCTTTTATGACATCCATATAGCATTTGGAAAGAGCCATTTGGAGTCACTTTCCTGTAGAAGAATTAAGGGTCTATAAATCATTACGTTTCTTTTTTTATTTAAATAATCAGCACTGTGGTTGGATTTTAATTTCCCCGGAATATTATACTCGATAACGCTACGACGCGACGCACTGTAATCTGAGATCGTCAAAAAGTGGCAAAAAATTAGAATGTAAATTTCTCGATAAATTTTATCATTTACAAATTTTCAAGACCAATTTTAATGAGAGAAAACATTTTTTAACAAGTAATTTAAACCTGTGGTAATGTCACTGGAAAGCTTTGAACTCCACTTAAACGGTAAAAAATGATGATTTTTACTTAATTACTTTTTTCCCGCTAATTTGTGGCCTTTTTGTTCCGATCTTAATGACCATAGTGCGGCGGTGGCGCGATCTCTGATTTTTACTCGGCAGTACGGAGGAAACTTATCGAATCACCCAGGGTGATTCACCCTTCAGCGTTTAGTGCCGATTTCTGCCACCAAAACGCTACCGTTCGATTAAAGTCGAATTACAGGCCGAAAATAATTTAATTTTAAGAAAACGGAGTGTCAATTACTAGATAATCATCTGAAGAGTGTCTCCGCAAAAAATCTCGTCAATAACTTCAAAAATAAGGAGCTAAAAGTACCACAAAATGAAATATCGCAAATCTAGTCTTGTATCGAAATGTGATAATTCATTTTTTGGTACTTTCAGCCTTATTTTTGAAGTTATTGACGAGATTTTTTTGCAGAGACACTCTTCAGATAATTATTTTCTTACAAATTACTTTCGGCCTATAATTCGAACGGTAACGATCTGGTGGCAGAAATTGGCACTAAACGTATCTTTAATGGGGCTATTGCACACTTTTGCTATAAGCGATTTAATAGTCGATTATGGCGTAAAAACCTCAAAAAATAACGATGGAGGCACTAAAAACTTCCAAAATCCCCTCCTAAACTCAATAAACGCAGTTATTTGCGCGAGCGTAATGGTGGCCGAAGGCACTAACAATGGGTGATTCCTATCTTAATTTCGTCACTCTTTCTATGCTGACAAGGATGATTCACAGAGTAATTAGTCATCAGAGTGATGATCCACATCCGATGAATGGTACCGCAACGCCGAGTGACATCGGTGTCAAATGAAAGTAGTCTCTTATTGGTCACTTCTTGATGGAGTTTCAGAATTGTTAGATGGGAATCTCCCATTGTTAGTGCCTTCGGCCACCATTACGCTCCCGCAAATTACTGCGTTTATTGAGTTTAGGAGTGGATTTTGGAAGTTTTAAGTGCCGCCATCGTTATTTGTTGAGGTTTTTACGCCATAATCGACTATTAAATCGCTTATAGCAAAAGTGTGCAATAGCCCCATTCACGGTCTCCCGGTGGCATCAGCTCGCAGAACTTGGACAGAAGCTGCGCGAGAAAAAGCACGAGCACTCAATGCAGCGAGGTGCGACGCAAAGGTCAGATTACGTCAGATTAGGTCGACTCACGCGGAAAGCATCCTCACAATCCTATATAAAAGTTGAGCAAGAAAATTAAAGAGACGCAAATATATAGACGAAGAGGGTGTAGAGGGGTGGGGGGGAGAGGCTCATCTGCCTGAGAACCGAACCAAACCTGGTCATCCTGCTCATCTGGTGGCGATGCTCTTCTCTGCTCTCTCTCATAGCATAGCAGCATCGTCTCTCACTTCGGTCTGATTTCGCGGGGTTTAAGCCCCCCCCCTCCCCTCCCGCCACCCCCCCCCCAGACCGACGAATCCACCAGTTATTAATTAAAACTCGACCACCCTTATTGTCTTTGAAAACCACCACTCTTCTCTTGCATCCCTCTCCGACGCCGCCGGCTTCGCCCTTCCACAAATCATCCTCGGGTCTTCCCCCTCCCGACCTTTCACCACCCCCCCCCCCTGCAAACACCTCCGACCTTGCACAACCGTGATTACAGCTCGCTCCGCGCGGGAGCGATTACATCGATGATTATCTGGTTTTGTGAATTTAATTTCTTCAAATCTGAACAAATTCTCGCGTAGCCCCTCTGCTATATGTAATGCGCTGGCATGGTTATAATAGTTTTCCTCGGCTGTTTTCACGGAGTTAAATGCTCGCGAACACAAGATTTGCTGCTCTTTTCGAAAACGTTGATTTATGTGCGGTCATAGTTTCTCCTGCATATGGAGGTTTGTTCGATGACCCCAATTTTTGTCGTTCACCACGATGTAATTGACAAATCCTATAGTTTTGTGTACCAGGGATGTTGATTTAAGTTCTCCTATCTAGGTGGAGGATGAGGGGGGGGCAGTTGTTTTTAAAGGCATGGCCATTTTTTGCTTGTTTACACTCGCAATTTAATCACCTTCGCATAGGCACTCTCTTGAATTTGCAATGGGTTTATGTTTACTTTTGCCTCAGGAATATGGCACCTTGGTCCTTGGTTTCTAACATAAAATTCCTTAAAAATAAGGATGCGCTCAGGAAAAGCTCTCAAAATCCACTCATTACTTCAGTATATAATTTCCATTTTGAAATGAACAAGACATCATTTTTACCAATTTATAAATTACACCAGAGGGCAGTGGCCCACCCATGCACGATTTTTTTTTTTTTTTTTTTTTTTTTGATAGAAGGCAGGAGGCTCATTTAATCACAACTTTCTATGCTGAGGAAAGTGATTCATTGTAGAAAGAGTTACGATTAGATGGGATTCCCCCAGTGGCGGATCCACGGGGGGGAGGGGGGCACGGGGGCACGTGCCCCTCCCCCCCGAAAGCCTGCCTTTTTTTGCAGAAAATTGCCCGAAATTGCTCCCACCAACGCTTCAAATTTCCACATTTCACAGGCGTGCCCCCCCAGATAATTTTTTTGGATCCGCCGCTGGATTCGCCCTTTGTGAACCCCTCATTTGACCGCCATCTTTGAATTTTGCTAAACGTATTTATTGAGTTTGTGAGTGGGCTTTGATACCTTTTAATGCTTTCAATGTAATTTTTACGTGAATTTTCCTTGGAATAAAACCCTTTATAACGCTAGCAAAAGTTTGCAACAGACCTATTTTACACAATTGTGAATTGAGAGTAGGAAGAGAAATAGATTTACTAACGAGAGCTAATTTTTTCGGTCGCCAACATTGCTACAAATTTGCAATGTGCTGTCGACCGGTAATCAATTATAGGTGAAAAACGGTGACATTCCCGCCCGCCACAAAACACTCTCTGATCACCGAGGATAATAATGAATCGATTAACTGTTGAGTGTTGTTAGCATTGAGGCGGTGGTCAATGGCTCGTCATTAAACACGGACCAGTTGAGAGATGAAAATAATGTGCGAACCCCGCGCTCTGAGGTCGCTATGAATGCTGGTTATCAACCTAGCAGATGAAATTGTGTTAGTCACACCTCACCGCGCCTTCGTCGTTTGCCGCTATGCAACCCCCGTCACACTCCTGCTTTTCACCCTTTTACTATTATTATTATTATTATTTTTTTTTTTTTAATCGCGGTTCACCATAATTAAACTCTATCCCTCTCTGATCCTGCCTTCATACTTTTTTTTTTTTTTTTTTTTTTCAATTTTCTTTTTAGGTAAAAATAATATATGGACGATCTTTCTTGGTCGGGACTATTGTCTCTTACATTTCGCCAATTTCACTTCGTTGATTTTTTTCTTTTTTCCACACAGCTCAGCGATGCCTCCTAATTTACGTCGCATGTATACAGTGGCGCCGTTTCTAAACCACTCTCCGTCCTTTTATTTTTCACGTGTACTTTACTTCATCCTTTGTTATAGAAATTAATTTAAAGAATATTTTTTTTTTTCAAAACGTTCTTCTCAAATGTTGAAAATTCTTCATTTTATACCGATTTTTGGGAAGAGGGCGCTGAGCATGGAAAGTAAGTTGTGGTCATTTTTTTGGACGCGCCTTCATTTTTTAGGGTAGACTAAACGGCAAAAGAAATCAATTTGTTTTCTCACTTCCTCAATCGCGGCCAGTTTAAAGTGTGCGTCTCGGTCCAAAGTTTGGAGTCTAGAAGTATCGTAGGGCGGGGAGGGGGGGGTGTCATTGTAATATCTCAAAGAAAGGAGGAGTATATAGGAGTCCATCTAGGAAATTTTTTAAAAAAAATTGAAGCTAAAATCATGCAATATTCAAGAGATTTTTTGATGTGATTTTAGAGATAGGTCAATTTCCTTGTATTCCCTTTTCTGAATCAGGTGAGGCACTGCCTCACTTGCCTCACCTGGCGAGCCACTACTGCTAGACTTATTATTTTCAATTCTTTGTAACTCAGGAATTCTTTAACGCATACAGAGCATAAATTGGTCTTCTTTTATGGGTATAATTACTAGGACTACAGCCTTAGCACCAGTGGCGTCGCGTGCCATCCGGCAACAATGCAACTGCTCCATTTAAACTCATTAAATATATCGAATTTTCTTTGTGCACTGTGAACCCACTGAATTCGATCTTTTACATGAGCTTAAATGGATAGAATACATTGTTGCCAAATTGCACGCGACGCCACTGCTTAGCACACTCCGCGCTTCCTTTTGCTCTACACAAAAAAAAGTGAGCTGTGCGTTTTGGACACCCTTTGTTAAACACGATCCCTGCAAGCCCACGAAAACTAGGGACCCTTGAAAAAATGTTGAGAAGGGAGTATGTATAGCCATGAGATCGATGAGTTCTGATTGATTGGTATTTTTGGGATTTTATGGACGCGAGAAAGAGTCGGAGACATTTAAGGCTCCAACACGAAAAAGTTGATGGGGCAGAGGAAAAAATGGGACCTAACCGGAATGCCGGCAAATCTGGTGGTCCGCGCCGTTGGTCCACCGTTGAACACTAACCTTCAAATTCGTTCATGCGTGCGACTCTTTTCAGATACATGAAGTATCGCGCGATACACTCTATACTGTCGAAAGAACTTTTCCTTGAGTCAGTCACTCTGGCTGATACAAGTACTGAGATCTAGCGGAGAATCTTGAGACCGGCACATCAAATCGTTTTCAGCAGAGTGGCTGAAGAGCACGCCACTTTACCATCCAGTAGGCGCGCTCTCTTTTATGACACAAAGATAGGAGTGGCTTTTAAAATTTCTGTCTCACTTAAAATTGAAGTGATCAGTGGAGGGGAGGCATTTTTTTGAAATCGTTTTCACGAGAAAAACCGAATTTGAAACTCCAACTTGCGCATTTGTTACTAAAAAAATATTGGCACAAGGACCACATTTTGGGTATGATGGAGTGAACATACATTATTATGATAAATCGGGACATTGTTTTTTTGTTTTTCGTTTTTTTGTTTTTTTTTTGTTTGTTTTTTTGTTTGTTTTTTGTTTTTTTTTTTGTTTTTGTTTTTTTTTTTTGTTTTTTTTTTTTTTTTTTTATAGCATATGCTCTCTTTTGGAATCGAATTGATCCAGAATGCCGTCAATCGCTTTACATGGTGTTGGATACCGGGTCTTCGGTAAATCATTTTGAAATTCAAGGAACTTTTTGTTTTCCTTTCTTTTTTCTTTTGATTCTTCCCCATGATTCTGCCGCCCCGGAAGGTGCCGCCCGGGGCAAGGGTACCCATAAGCGGCCACAGTCTCAAAAGATATGAAAGCCCTTGAGGGCGATCGACTCCATTTGTCACGCTGAATCGATAGAGGGGTCACAAGCTAGGTTTTGGCGACATCACATTTTCGCCCATAATGCATACCGACGAGTTGCTAGTGAAGCGGCCACAGTCTCAAAAGATATGAAACCCTTGCGGGCGATCGACTCCATTTGCCACGCTGACTCGATAGAGGGGTCACAAGCTAGGTTTTGGCGACATCACCTTTTCGCCCATGATGCATAGCCATGAGTTGCTATGCAACATGATAAGGCGATCGAGGAAACTATGCTGGTGCTAATATTGATGCTAACATCTGGGCTTGTGTCAGGCAGATATAGTCTCAGAAATGTATTTATATTTTTATTCTAAGGGGTTGTATTGAGAGGGTTAGATGGACTAAATACAACGTTGCTAAATTGCATGAGAAGCCATTGCCTATACATCTAAAAAGTACAAAAACATGGTTTGAAATAGCTATTTATTTGCCAAAAACTTCAGAATTAGTGAAGTACATAATTTCGAGCGGCAAATGCAAATCAATAATGTTGTCGATTGATCAATGCACAAGAAAAGTAGCGATGGATATCGACATCCATAGGCGGACCGTGACCTAAAAAAATGGGGAGATATTTTTTTTTTTTTTTTTTTTAGCTTCTCAAGTCGCAAGCGATGACTTTTTCGAGATTTTTAGCCCCTCCGCCCAAAAAAAAATAGGGGGCTGTAGCCCTTTTCTAGCCCCTGAAACGGTCCGCCTATGATGTCGACATCACTGACACTGCTGCACCACGGTACAGTGGTGGCATAAGAAATTACGCCTAAAGGGCCAGTGTGTACCTACTCCAGTACTGCAGATGATCCGCTTTGAACTGAACCACGAGATACGAAAGGAGACTTGTCGGCAAAGGCAAATTTTACAGGAGATTCAAAAAATTTTGTAACGTAAACTATTCATAAAAATGTATCAACAATTTTTAATTTTATGAAAAGATACGTAAGTACATAGTTATTTGTCTTTCCTGCGAAGCTAGCCTTGTCGACTTCGCATTTTTTAGTATTTGGTGATTTAACTTGGTGACGCGCCGCGCCTGGTAGCCGCCGATTTTCAAATGCCACCAGCATGAGTTATCAGTTGATTCATATACGTATCTTGATTGGTACGTTCCCTACACGTTGCATACAATTTGATTGGACGAGTGAATTGAGAATCCGTCGTGTGTTACCAACAGCACAAGTTCAGAATTTTCTGAACATAAATGATAACACGAAATCCATGAATCTCTTACAATCGATGGCTCTCAGTGTTTTAATGACCTTCCACTTTTAGAATCATGTGCGACTTGTATGTAAAAGACAATGCTTATTTTCAATCGCTGTAATGATTGAAAAGTCCTCCTAAGTGATTTCTATGGAACTTTCATCGTCAACCTAATGTTGGACAACCTGGAAGGTTAACCTTCAAATGTTTGTTGTTGTTTTGTTTTGGTAATCTCGATTAAACATCCAACTAGTAGCACGTAGCACTTTATTAGATTTTCATTAGGATTATCAGTGTGATTTCGATTAAAATGTGTTCAATTCGATCACCCCAACCGGGAAGTTAAATTTTAAATACGAAAGTTAATTATGTAACCTCACTCGCGACGGTTTAAGTCCGCTCCTTTTGTGACATTTGTTTCAAATAACTGGCACTTCAGTCATGCCTCTCAGTCGATTGGATAAAATTTACAGATCAGTGCTGTTGTCCAAGTACTTTGTCGAAGGATGGGGTAATCCTGAGCAGCTCAAAAGGTAGCATGACTTTATGTTTTCATCTCTCTCCATCTAACGCTCTTTAAATTATCTCGACACCCAGTTCTCTCTAAACAAGAATACGATATGACTATTTTGGAGCTTATTTCTGCGTCACGTTTGTCTTGTCAATAGCCTGTTACTCCGGAAGCACTCAAACAGGCTTTATATATATGAGTCAGTCATCCACTTTTTTCCCCGTAGCAAAACTATGTGTAATGTTCTCAGAGCATCTTCTCTTTCTCTTTGTTTTGTAGCCCAAGGTCTTTCATCTTGATACCTTGATCTAGAAGTTCTTTGAACTTTGCACACATTAATTGACAGATCACATAACCTTGTCTGTATGTATTAAAAATATTCTACTTTCTCTCTGCTATTCAGAATGAGGCTGGTAGATTCCATAAGTTTTCTCCTCTGCCCTCAGTTAGCTACAAATGTTTACATTGTCAATGACTTTGAGGAGCTCCAGGTCATTTCAGGTGACTAAGAGTCTGACAGTTTTCCCATAACTGATGATATAAGTAATTTTACGACTCCTTTTGCTAATTTACTTAGGTTTTTCGAAGTTATAGCTTTGCTCCTTGTATCTGAGCAAGTACGTAAAGCATTTTTGTTTTGCGAACTTATATGAATAGTTCGTACAGGTATGGCTGCGGCAAGCCAAGTTGGCCATTGGTGAGCAAACAAAGACAAGCAATGACCAGTAATTTTAGGAAGCTTGATTCTGGCATTGTTTCGGTGAACATATCTTTTCAAATTATATGTTCCTGACTTTAAATGTTTCTCGGTGACGAAGACCACCTCTATTCAACAGATTTCCTCAAATCCTCAGAAATACTTTTCGTTCACTTTCAGCCAGCCTAGTTTGCAGCAGGTGGACCACAGCTTCCAGTTTTCGAGAAATTTAAACTTGGATCATGTTATGAATTTAATGCATTTTCCTTAAATTGAAATGATATTTTCTGTCTTAATTTTGTTTACAGACTATGCGAATTCAGGAAGATTGTATCAAACCGAGAAACTTGTTACAACCTGGTATCACCTGATCACCCAGTCACAATTACCAAGGTATATAAGTTGTAATTTTTTCCATCCCTTCCTAGAACTTCTTTGAATTAAACCGGATCCATTAGCATTCTTAACCTGAGATGTATAAGTACCATTCAAAAGATTTAGTGATGGTTTTTTTTACGGTGATTTCTCAGCGACCTGCTGTGGCATTCAAATCTGGTAGATACGCACTGCTGTTCCGCGCTCTCTAAAACCATAGCTTTGTCACTCTTAACCATTATTTTCAAGAGCTAGAATTAACTTTTTGAATATGTTTGAACATTGCGTTCAAGATCAAATCTTAAGGAACACTTTGATACCATTCTGAGCTAAAGACCAATTTTTGGGTAAAATTATTGGCGAGAAATGGTGAGTTTAAAGGTTTGAAAGGAATTCAATTTCAGCTTGAAAAGAGTGGCAAAATTAAGATGGGAAGCTCCCATTATTAGTGTCCAAAGCAGTTATCATGCTCGCACAGTTAAAAGCATTTTGTGAGTCCAGGAGGAGATTTCGTAAGTTTTCAGTGCTTCCATTGTTATTTTTGTCCCTGTAAATCGCTACTAGCGAAGGCTTACAATAGCCCCATTTCCATTCTGCAGAGTAACGAGGTATACTGTTTCTATGCCAACCATTGCTTACTCCGTTTTTGCTGCTGTACCCTATTAGAGACCAGGTTTGTGAATAGAGTCCCTGCCCAAGCCACATCGCAAAAACAGCATATATTACGCTCAGTGCCACCAGTTTTGGTGTATAAGATACATTTTTTCCATTTAATTCAATTTAAAGTTTGTATCTTTTCTGCCAGATCTAAGAACACTGATAATGCTTGATATTCACAGGGTTCTTCCTTACCTTGGCAAAGTTCTATTCTAGAATGAAATCCCAGCTATAATTACTTATTTATTTCTGAAAAGAAAAAAAATAAATAAATATCATTCCTCTGCTTTTAATCTCTTTTGTCTTTAACTTGCCCGGTGAGTAATCTAGTTTTATTGCTTTCCAAAATTTTAGGAAGAAGCATGGTCAGATTGTAGAGTTCTGGAAGGGTATTTCACTTCACCTCTTGTCCAATATTTGCCTGGAATAGTTCCAGTTGAATCGGAGAAGGCTCATTTTCAGATTGTTTTGCCAAAGGAATGGAAGCATCCGAACTTTAAACCTGTCGTCCTTCATATGGCTGGCACAGGAGATCAAGTAAGAGCTTATGTATCTTTGTTAGACCGTCCTGCTCAGGGACCTAGAGCTGTCACGCGGTCCCCAGCCCCTTAGTCACAGAGCCAGGGTTGAAATCAAATTTTGGGTCCCTCTCGGCAGAAACCTTTGAAAAAACATCAAGACCTTTCATCTAAAGTTAAAAATTTGAATCCAAGTGTCCCTCCCAAAAGAATATTGATTTAAATTACTACAGTTTGAATTGGAATTTTAGGATTTAGAATTTATTTATTTTTATCGCAAGAAACAATGAGCAAACAATAAGAAGACAAAAAAAGAGCATCTGCCTACTTTCTAAGATGACTTGTGTTGGGTAGGTTAGTCAAGAAAGTGACATGAAATATAATGTTTCACAAAAAATAAAAATATAAAAAATAAAAAATAAAAAATAAAAACAAAGAAGGTACAGGGGAAAATTGAATAAATTAAATGAAAAAATAAATTACATTAAGTAAATAAAGAAAATTTAAATTTTAAAATAAATAAAGATAAAAAGCGTTCTACCTGTGTATCGGGCGCTTCCTCGGCGACCCTTTACTCAACAATGCGTGCCCCGCCAGACGGAGGAAAACCATTCTGTCCATAGTGTATGCGACCTTCCTTCAATCTTTTGTTATTTGGAGCAAAGATATTTGACTTGGCACCCTTTTACAATGATCAAAAATCAAGTGAAGATACATGTAGGTAATCGATTTTTGCACAAAAACGTGCCAAAATCGACACCGGTTGGGAGGGCCATGCGTTTAAATTTGAACACGTTTTACTCGATTTCATGTGCAGTGGAGATACAGCGTTCTTCCTTAGCATGGTAGATTAGTGCCCAAAATTCAGTTCCACATTGAGAAATTCCGCTTGGACCAATTTTAATTTTTTTTTTTTTTTTTTTTTTTTTTTTTTTTTTTTTTTTATTTATATACTGGTCTTTTGAAAGGATTGAAGGTGGTGGCAAATAATTCCACTCAGTAAAAAATTCCAGTTATCGGAGGCTCCACAGAACAAGCTTTTATTTCATTATTTTCTTTTTCAAACGATGGAAAATTTATCGAAAGGTTTTAGCAGCAGGGGCCAAAAAATGTCGATCCTCGTTCATGCGCAATCAAAGCTCTATCAACAATCAATGGAAACAATCATCAGTGACCTTTTGATGATGGCACGGCAACCTATAAAGTGGACAGATGCCTATGAAGTAATAACGGCAGGTTTAGACCGCCCGTAAATTTGCCCGTAACTTTCAGTGACATGTACTTATGTACGGACTCAAGCTTGCGGGTGTTTGTAAATTAGTTTATTGGAATTTGCAAACATCAATGTCAGGATTCCCCCCAAGCCCGCTAGAGTCCAATATTTTTTAGTCACTAGACTTTACAGCTACTACTACTTTCTATCTTTGCTCAAAGGCGGATACCAGAATTTGTCTGTCGCTCCTTCAATTTTAACGCTTGCATAAGAAAAAGACAGAGATAGATGCTAAAGTCTTGTGATGCTATCCTTTTCTAACTCACAAGTTCAAACGGGAGGAGAGAGAGAGAGAGAGACAGACAGAGACAGAGACAGAGAGAGAGAGAGAGAGAGTCAAAATTTTCCTTTCCTTAACCCTGCTATCTAACCACATCAGTCAACAAGCTTACTTTCTCGCTCACCTGAGACTGTCTTATTTTTCCAGTATTATTGGAGGCGACGCACGATAATGGCAAAACCACTTCTGAAAGAGGCTGGTATTGGTTCAATAATCATAGAAAATCCCTTTTATGGTGTTAGAAAACCTAAGGAACAATCGTAAGTTTCGTATTTTTTTACCAGTATGTAGTCTAAGTAATTTTTCTTTATGCTTTAATTTGGTTTTATTTGTTTCTGTAGGTAAATGGAATTTATTATTTTGACCTTAATTTTCTTTTGATACCTTTAACTGCGTCAAACTCTTTGTTCTTTGAGCAATTGCGCTGAATCAATGCCTGCAAGCAGTAAAAAAAGATTGATTACTGAAGCAGCTGTTGAAAAAAGGCTCCAACAGTTTTGTTTAGACGCTTGAAAATTAAATGGTTGAAGTTGCAAGCAAATTTTACTTTGATTTGAAGGAAAGAAAATTGAAAATTTGCCAAAGATTATGGGTGAGCTGCGCGTAAACTTCTGAAATGAACTGTACGTGTATCCAATTTAATACTCAAGTTTTGGATTGAGATTCAAAAACTGTTTGCAATCATTGAATCATGTTTAATCATCAGTGAATAAAGTTAATTTTTCCTGATTTTCAGAAAAAAAAATCACGTCCATCATCAGTTATTCTTTAATTATTTATTTTATTATTTTGATTTTCAGGCGTTCTATTCTTCGGAATGTCTCCGATATTTTTGTCATGGGAGGCTGTTTAATATTAGAGTCATTAGTCTTATTTCACTATTGCCAAAATATTGGTTTAGGACCTTTAGGCGTAACTGGCATATCTATGGGAGGCCATGTAAGTATCTTTTATTTTGTTTCACCGTTCTTTTTTTCTGCTTTTAAAAAGAAAAGTAAAATATGCCCTAATAAAGTTATATTCAACTGAATTAAATATAGCATGTATCCAAATAATTTGCGTATTCTTTTCAGCTGACGTTCAGAAGGGCTGAAACATAAGTATGTAGGACATGATTTTAAGACAGTTGGAAGCTCTGTTACATAAAAGTAATAGATGGTGTGTTCCGAAGAAGTTTCATAGAGTGATTACCTATTCAGCCTTGGGTCGTTTGATCAGTCGTTCAATTGCTTGGTCAGACGTCCAGGGTCAAACGACAAACTGTCGCATGACACGTCATTGCTAAAACACTTCACCGGGCGTCGTTTCACTGCCAGAAAAAAAAACAACAAAAAAAAAAACAAGAAAAGAACAAAAAGTAAATAGGAAAAATAAAAAAAGAGGATTGTCTCTTTCTTCAGCACGTGTTTTGAGTTCGTTCACAACTTTTTTGTAATTGCGCTCATAGAAGTTTTCTCGGTTTTTAGTTACGTGTCAACTATCAATAATGGAATTAATGTTATTGCATTTGGCCCATGCGGCTCGAATCGTCGTTCAAGGTGATTCATCCAAGTCGACTCGATCCTTCATGCTCGGCTTCCAGAGGGTGACTGATTCCTTAACAGTTAACACCATACAAACCCCTCACCTTCCCGTATACCCTTTCCCTGTTTCCCTTTACCTTGATGTTGTTCCCTGTTATTTTTTGTTGACACAATGACTCGATTTTTCCAGAGAAAGTATCATCAAAAGTGTCTCACCTCTCTACATTCTATTTAATTCATAATTTGTCTTCATACCTTCATACTCTTAACTGCTCCTTTTACGTCTTCTTTTATTCTTAACTTATCCTTTTTTTCCCCTTTCCATTTCCTCTTTTTCATGAAGGTTTCTTTTCCCCCTTTTTTTATTTTTCTTCACCACCCATTAGAGTCTATTAATATATATATATATACAGGGTGGCCCAAAAGTAACTTTAAAATGGTCATAACTTTTTTAAAAATGAATATTTTTGAAATCGGTTTGCGCCATTCTTCATCATACAGAGGGGCTGATTGATGAGGGGCATTTTCAAATTTGGAGCCCCCCAGAAAGGGCCCTTTCGGGGGGGCAACTCAAAATTTTCAAATGGCACCCCCTATCGAGTGATACCTCGTTTGAAAGAGGATAAAAAATGAAGACTTTCGGCGCAAACCGCGCATCGATATCTCGATTCACGTTCGAGATATCGAAGGTCAAAGTTCGATATCGACTGATTTTCAAAAATTCGCAGCGCCCCTCAAAATGATCCAAATTAAAGAAACTCTGGGTGCAAAATATTCTACTAAACAAGCTCTTTAAGAAAAAAAATACACCTATCCCGAAAATTTAAGCTAAATATGACGTTTAGGTCCTCAAAAGCTGCGCTTTGCAAAGTATCATCAGTGCAGCTCAGCGCAGTTCGGCCACGGCAGTGGAATGAACGCTGATAACAAAATCAGCATGCGAATATTATGCGTTGACACCCAACCCAACCTATCAATTAATTGCCGTCTTCAACGCATTTTGACGACTTATTTTGTCGGAGTAAAAAATAGGGAGACAAGGGTCTGATTCTAACTTTGAATAATGCCGCAACCCACAACTTTTTATCTCTATCCGTTAAAAAGTAAAAAAAAAAAAAAAAAAAAAAAAAAAATTGACCATCCAACAGTTCCTCATCTCACTATCGATAATGGCCAATTTTTTTGGGGTTGTAGTGAAAAAATTTAAGCTTTTGAGGGATCCTAGGCCATTGTAGAGACTCCGGCAGCAGTTTTCTGTCCACATTCTGATATTTGGACCGTACCCGTGACGATCGGCGTTTCAATATTTTTCAAAAAATCTAGAACATTTTTGAGGACCTAAACGTCATATTTGGCTTAAATTTTCGGGATAGATGTATTTTTTTTCTTAAAGAGCTCGTTTAGTAGAATATTTTGCACCCAGAGTTTCTTTTATTTGGATCATTTTGAGGGGCGCTGCGAATTTTTGAAAATCAGTCGATATCGAACTTTGACCTTCGATATCTCGAATTTGAATCGAGATATCGATGCGCGGTTTGCGCCGAAAGTCTTCATTTTTTATCCTCTTTCAAACGAGGTATCACTCGATAGGGGGTGCTATTTGAAAATTTTGAGTTGCCCCCCCGAAAGGGCCCTTTCTGGGGGGCTCCAAATTTGAAAATGCCCCTCATCAATCAGCCCCTCTGTATGGTGAAGAATGGCGCAAACCGATTTCAAAAATATTCATTTTTAAAAAAGTTATGACCATTTTAAAGTTACTTTTGGGCCACCCTGTATATATATATATATATATATATATATATATATATATATATATATATATATATATATATATATATATATATATATATATATATACTTAGAGAAAAAGTTAAATGGCCAAAACAATTTATAATATACAACAGTGAAATGGGAACTAGACCAAAGAAAGCATCTTTCTTTGGTCTAGTTCCCATTTCACTGTTGTATATTATATATATATATATATATATATATATATATATATATATATATATATATATATATATATATATATAAAAATAAAAAAAAAAAAAAAATAATTCACTGCAACCGTTGCCACTCTCCATACCGGTTGCAGGTAGTCCTTCCACACGCAGGGTTTTTGGCATACGGCTAGGCCCACCTCGTTCTCTCCCATCCTTTTACCCCCTCTCCCTGAAACAGGTCTATCATTCGTGGTGAAACACCCGCATAAGAGCTATCCCTGCAGCTAGGGCGGTAGACCTTCTATCTATCTATCTATCTATCTTTTTCCTTTTTTCTTTGTGTTCTTTTGTTACTTTTTTTTTTTTTTTTACTCGGCCGAGCAGTCCAGTCGTTCGCTGTGAAATATCAGCATAACGAGCCACGTGTTTGGGCGGCTGGACTTTACTACTTACTACTACTACTACTTTTTTTTTTTTTACTCGGCCGTGAAAAGTCGCGCGGTGAAAGGTGTCTGTGTTGAAATATCAAGCGGTGAATTGTCGCGCGATAGTTTGTCACGGAATCAATGTCCAGGGTGTTTGCTAACAAATGTGTGCTGGATTGTCAGCTGTGTCATCTGTGCTGATCTGACTTGAGCGATAGTAAATGAAGTAGACGATTAATGTTACGTAGAGAGCTTCCTTATTTGCGTTCAGACCATACAGTGATTGGCTAGCGATGGAAAGTGTCCGGTTGTTGCTGCCAATCAGTGTGGAAGTCTACAGTTGCTTTCCGGCATCTTGAGGGGTTATCATGTCAGTGTGTGAAGTTGATGTTAGAGTGCATATGATGTGCCAATGCCAATTCTCAATGCTTATGTTGGCACCATACCATGTCACAAGTACCGTAGTAAACACAATCAGAACAGAAACTGCGCAAGGGACATTTGGGGCCCGGTTTAAACTCTTAAATACTGCAATCTAATTTGAAGAAGTGTTTCCATCCTGGTTGTATATATTATATGGTACTGTGAAGTGATAGAAACTTTATAAAATAATAAAAGTAATAATAAATACTGTATTAAAGTAAGTGGGTCAACCACTAGTGTAAACACCATAAGAGTGTAAATACCATAAGAGCTTCTCTTTCAACTGAAAATGCCGTACCTTTTGCTCTTTAAGGACTATGTAATCTAAATATAATAAGGACCAATCTAAATTTGTAATCCTAGTAAATAGAATCAAAACTATTATTTTGAAATCCATTAATTATTCCCTGCACATATAAAACCATTTGTGCCCTTTTGTTTAGATGGCGTCATTGGCTGCTACGACATGGCCAAAACCACTCGTATTAGTACCCATTCTTTCTTGGTCGACAGCGTCCGGTGTTTTTACCGAGGTATGTACCAGTATTGTATTTTTGTTTTCTCTTGTCTATTAAAGCTTGCAATTGGAGATAGACGTGGCAATTTATTTAAGGCGATAGGGTATGCACACCATCACCAGGGAATTTTGCTTCATATATGGCTCAAACAAGATTAACATCAGCTATTAAAACAATTTTCTTATGCTAAAGCCAGCAGTTGCAAGGGTCTGAAATGTTGTGTTTTTTTATAAAGAAAATGATATTACTTGATGAGCTGAGAACAATGGTTACTTTGGTTTTTTCTGAGTGTCCTGGTTTTGCATATACACACGTGTAAAGTTGTAAAAAATTGTATGCGAAGTGATGTCATTACACAGAATTCCCATTTAAAATAATGTATTTTGGGCCAAAATCTTATCTCTGGAACAATGGGACTTAATTAGAAACCAAAGGCACAGTTGTTCTTAGCTCATCAAGTACTTTCATTTCCTTTCCTTCATTTTCCTTTTGTCACGCAAATTCAGAAGCTTTGCAGTGTCAAAATGGTATCTTGGAATTTGGGAACGCTTGCAGCATAGTTAATCTTACCATTTAGCTGGTTGAAGTAGTCATCGGACTTTGCATTTATTTTTGCCATTTGCAGCTGAGCTTACACATCTCAATTGAGATCAGGTCAAGCCTTTAGAGTCAAATTTGAATCGTCTCTGGGGAAGTTTGAAGTCAGCTCAAACTCGTTATAATAAAAATTGAATTGGAATTCAAAGTCGTTTCTGATCTAATTTACTGTGTACATATTACATTGCTTTTCATTGACAGTGCAAGTTCTGCACTGACTTTTAACTGTTGATTTTGATCAAATACTTTTTCTCACTTTCTTTTCATCTATGTTTTTTTAGATGATCTAATTGATGGATTATTTTCTTCCTTTGTTTTTTTATTATTGTAGGGTGTCATTAGTGGTGCTATCAATTGGGATTTATTAGAGACTCAATATCAGGAAAACGAATCTTTCAGGCAGGAGGTTCAAAATATGCTGACTTGTGTTGATGTAAGCCCTTTTCTTTCTGTATTTTCTTTCAAAACTTGTTCAAGGCCAAGGCTACAGGTCTCGCAGTAAATACATATTCATCCTTTCCTTGAATCCAAATGGCTCATTTTGCTCAAGGGTCATTTCCATGGCAAACTTGACGCTTGGAACACTTTGAAGTAATATTTAACTGGTCCCTGGTACCAAAAGAAAATATTGAATTTTTAACTGCAAGGTAGAAAAAACATCTTCCAGTAGAATAATTATGATGAAATGAAATTGTTTTTCTTTGCACTGTAAGATGATAATAGTGTCACCTTTTGCTCACCTTTTGCCATGTAATGACTTTCGAGGCAGAGATTTCATGTGTTTGTCTGTCTCCCACGCCACAGAATTCTACAATCAGAACGGAGACTCTCATAAGAGCTAATGGAAACAGGATTTGGAATTTACCAGTGCAAACTGGCAACCATGCCTGCTCACTTCTCAAGATGGCGGACATGCGTTTCAAGGTTATATTTACAATCAGGGTTGAAGCTCCACCAATCGCAACTCGGCTGGTTGCCGAAGATTGTCGAAAATACCCACTTTCCAACAAGGTGGACCAGAAGTAAAGAATGTTTCAAAATGAATCATAGTTTCCGTTCGATTAGAGTATTCTGTGCTCACACATATGAATCAAAACTCTTTTACAACTGTGCAATTTTCTGAAAGCATCAAAATAAATCAAGCATCTCTTTGAACACACACAAAAAAACACTACAATTTGTTCCACCAGTTATTTTACTTTCATGAAGCCTAAAGCCTTAGAGATAATTTCAACAGCTGTAATTCCTTACATATTTAAGGAGGAGAGGAGGGAAATTGCATTTTCGTGAAAAAAAATTCAGGGTTTGGGAGAGAAAAAACAATTTATTTACGTGATTGAAATATTCATGGAGCTTCGCTCTTTTGTGACTATGCGCAGCACCTTAAAAGCAGTGCAAGCTTTGTAATTTTCTGTGCCAGATGCCTTTACATCACTATCGAAATCATCATTAGCACTGTTAGAATCTTCGTCTTTATCTTCTTCAGCCTGGAGCATCCCTTTTTCCATCCCTGATGATTTCCAGTGGTTTTAAGATGAAGTATTGTAGGTGTCCAACCCCCCCTTTTTTTTCTTTTTCTGAAGGATTATTGGAAGCGACTCAAGTTTATATGTACTAACATTTTATTAGTTTACTTACTGACCTCTTTATCTTCTTTAAAAGTTATCGTATCTTGATTTCAGGTTAATTTTGAAGCGGGTAAAAGGTTTGCTAAGCAGTACAATAATGTGATACCTGGCTCTGATGGGGTATTGCGAACACTAGATCCAGTCAGCAATCTAAGCATGGCTAGAGAAACCATCAAAGAGACCAAACTAGATACTTCAGCAGTCACTGCCACTGCAACAGACGCAGCTCTAACCACTGAAAGTAAACTCGGTGGACTTAGTCATTACCTGAAACTGCACTCATTTAATGATATGAAAACAAACACGCAGGAGTATCTCAAGTTACTGAAATCAGTAACGGATAAATTACTAGTCTTGTCTGATTGGAAATCAGGGAAAGGTATGCAAAAAATAATATTTCTTCTTATTTGAACAGGTTCATATTGAGTCATAGGTTTTTTTTGTAAGTAATTTTCCTCCAATATTAGATTTTGCAATCTGTATTCAATGTATTTAAATGTTGTTAAGTTGAAAGAATTGGCAGTTTTTTAGTTCGGTGTGAGGTGACTCAGTGTTGCTTCACCCGAACCATATTTACTGCTTGTTTTTCATTTCACTACTCGTATCATTCAAACCAGCGGTTTTCAAACGGTGATCTGCTGACCACTCCTCTTGTCAGCTGTGGAGGTAAATATGTGACCATGTCCAGGAAGAGTGTGATTTTTAGAGGAAGAGATTGAAAAGTGACAATTTTTATTTGGATGGCAAATGCTCTCTAGTGATTTTAAGGTCAAGTTCCGCAAGTTTTTAGCGTGAAATGGCATACTAAGACTTTGTCAGAATTATGAAAAGGGACCTTATCATCGAAGACCAAATTTAATTTTAATATGGGAAGGTCCCTTTTCTCATTTTCTGTTTTGCCATACGTTTTCATGACAAAATTTTGTACGTTTTTGGTTTCAAAATTTTTATCATGACCTGTATGCAGTGGTACCAATAACTCAATTTTGGCTTTTAGAAAATAAAGTCTCTTTTCCTGGACACAGTCACATATATAAAATATACATATCATATTTTTTTGTGCAATTTTTTTTAAAGAAAATTACTATTTACTCAGTTATATTCTTGCTTTTGGAGTTCCACCCCCTTCACTTTTCAAAGAAAAAAATTTGCGCATCATGCTCGTTTTTACGAAGGGGATTTTTGGGTTTCCCCCCAAAAAAAGGGAAAATTACGTAAAAATGAATAAAAGTAGCTAAATACTAAGCAGTGATGTATATAGGAAATGAAGGGTAATGTAATATAGTTGAACAGTCATGGGGAAAATTAGGAAAAATTAGGAAAAGATTGACGAAAATATTGGTTTTTTAGGAGAATGGTAGGGAAATATTGGTAATTGTAGGTAGTTTTATGGAAAAACCGGAAATATTGGAAAAAAGTTCATGAAAATAGTGATAAGTAGCCAAACGTAGAGACACAGAATAATACAATCAGAACGGAAACTCCCATAAGAGCCAATGGAAGCAAGTTTGGAATTCAATGGCACCAATAGGCAACGCTGTGGTCCTATATCCCAACATGGCGGACGAGTGTGATTTGTGTCGAAACTCATTTATTTCTGTAAATTCTGGAAAGAAATCTTAAGTTTCCGTCCTCACTTATATTCTAATGGCATTTCAGAATGAAAATTTTGCGGATCATGTCCTATATTTTTTTTCGCGCGCGAATCCAGATGTAAACATCCTATATCCCAACATGGCGGACGCGAAATGAATTTGCTTCAAAATCTGACAGAGTTTCCGTTCTGATTGTATTATTCTGTTGTAGGGATAGAAAGGGGGGAATTTGAGGAAAATAAGCAATAGTAGGCTCTTATACAGTTAGATAAATGGAGAATTAGCCAATGAGGTGAAGTGAAACATGACAAGAAAGAAAATTTAGTGACTTGGGAGTATAGCGAAAAAATTGAACAAAAAAATGAAAAATGAAATGAGCCTTGCTTTTTCATTAATCTCTCGTGTCCCTGTTATTACTATCACAAAATTTTGTAGAATTTTTGTAATCAAAACACTACTCAAAAACTTCTGAAGCTGTAACAAATTTTATTACATAGATTTCTGAATTGTTTTTCAGGAATGAACCAAGAGCAGAAGGATGCTTTTCAGTTCATGAGAGGTATAATGGATGAATGCACTCATCTTCGTCAGTTCAGTGTTCCTGTAGATACATCTTTAATAATTGCTGTGTGCGCCGTCGATGATGGTTATGTACCTCGAGATGGAGTGATGGATTTGAAGGATATTTGGCCAGATGCGAGTATAAGATACGTAAGCGCTGGTCATATCTCAGCGTTTGTTTTACATCAAAAAACATTTAGGTAAAGCATACTTAAATCTTTTTTTTTCCCAATTTGAAGCCCTTTTTACAGCCATAAAGCCACAGAATTCTCTAATCAGAACAAAAAACTCGAACTACTAACTAATTCATTTTGAAACATTCTTTACTTTGGGCTGCCATGTTGGGAAGTGAACACTCGCCAGGTTGTGATTGGTTGTGCATCAACTCTGATTGTGAATATAACCTGATAAAGCACCTCCGCCATCTTGAGAAATGTTTTTGGTAAATTGCACAATAGTAAAAGAGTCTCGATTCATATGTGTGGGCACAGAATACTCTAATCGGACGGAAACTATGATTCATTTTGAAACATTCTTTACTTTGGGTGCCTTTGGGTCCACCTTGTTGGAAAGTGGGCAGTTCCGACAATCTTCGGCAACCAGCCGAGTTGCGATTAGTGGAGCTTCAACCCTGATTGTAAATATCAGAGACAAATAGAGACGGAGCACTACGTTAAAATACATAGGGAAGATTTGAAACACACACAATTTTTGGGGATTCAACAGAATAACACGTAAAACAACAATCAACACCTTGAGATGTCGCTTGGTGTTGAACGGTGACTTTCGGAAAACATGGAGGGGGATGGGCGGGAAGTGAAGAGGAGGGTGCTCACCATTCAACACCGTGCGACATCAGAAGGGTGTTGACTGTTGTTTTGTTGAATCCGTGAGAATTCAGAGTGCCTCTGCTGCAGCTAGTTAGTGCTCCGTCTCTATTTGTCTCTGGTAAATATAACCTGAAAAAGCACGTCCGCCATCTTGAGAAGTGAGGAGACACAGCTGCCAGTTAGTGCTGGTAAATTCCTAATCTTGTCTCCATTGGCTCCTATGAGAGTTTCCGTTCCGATTAGAGTATTCTGTGACAAAACCTTCACAAGCCAACGTTTTGCATCCTGTGTGAGAGACAGTTTTGTACAGAGAGGAGAGCTGAACTTCTGTTTCTACTCCTATCATTTGTACATCCATATAATAATTCGCGCTCGGCCCCAATTTTCAAGTCCTAAATAAAGCATTTTCAAAAACACAAAGAAACACCTACATATTTTGACTCAAGATCCTTCTGTTTGAAAGCAATAATATTCACACAACAGATAGGAAATAAGTTTTTGTGGTAGAAGTCTGCCAGTACACGGCAGTGCTGTACTGCCGTGGTAAGCAAAGACCACGCAAGTGACTTGTGTTACTTAGACTGCTTTTGCAATGTAGCTCGCGACACCTGTCTATCAGGCTACCCTTAATCTTAAACCTCTTATGCTTCAAGTCTCAAATGGTTTGTCTTTTCAAGGATTTGAACAATAGACAGTCGGCCAAGCCTAAATGCTTGGATGGGCAGAGAGCCTATTTTATAGAGAGTTGATTGATTAGGTACAAAAATAATGAACTTCTAAAGAGGAACTTTTTATAAGAATAGGCTCCTATGTGAACTGTTGAGCAAAGATGTTGATGTCAGTAGCCAATCAGAACAAAGCATCAATGTTTTGTTCGTTGGTCAACAATCCACATAGGAGCCGTTGGATGTTGTTCCCCATGTTATTTCGTTGATTCCCCGAAAATGGAATGGTCGACCGCGTGATCGGCTGGTGCGAGGTCTTTACTTTCTCTGGGTAAAACAGTCTATGTAACACTTGCCACTTGCAGCAATCTTGCTTAGTACAGCAGTGTAAGTGACACCCAGTGATCCAGAGAAGCGGCCAGACGCTTGGACACAGCCTACGTGGCAACTTCTCAAAAAGAGTTCCGGGAGTGCGTCAGTTGGATACTTCTGTTTAATGTACACTCCACTAATTTGAATTTTCTGCGACGGTTGCTTCACTGATAATTAATCTGTGGAAAAATTCAATCATTTTCTTGTGTTGAAATGCATTGAATTGCACGACATTGTTAAGGATGCCTTTAGTTTGAAGTTGAAAAATCAATACCCCACTTTTGTTGCAGCTCTTTTTGTGTTCGGAAGGAAACATTTTTTGAATTTTGCCAATGATAGCAGGTCAACTAAGCCTTCAAATCTGATTTAAGCTCTATGATTTAAGCTGTATGATTTTAGGTAATTCCAGGCAAAACTTTTCCAAATTTCAATCCGATGGATGGCGCCACTAGTCGCTTTTCGGAAAAGTCGTGTTTTTGGCGTTTTAAACTGAAACCATAAAAAAACGCAAAATCCAAGAACGTCAGCACCTGCAAAATTTTTGTATGGATTTTTTGAGCCCATAACAAGCAAAATTGGTTTAGAATGAAGCCGTAAATTATGAAATTCATTTTGCCATGAGCTTAGTGAGTGAGAGTGAGAGTTATAAAACGTCTATCTGCCTAACTTGCACTCATTGAGGCTTATGGGAATTTTCGTTTTTCATAATTTCCGGCTTTATTTTTGAGTGTTTCAGCTTGAAACTTTCAAGATATCTTCCTGAAGTATGTTCGCAGGTGCTGACGTTCCTCAAATTTGTGTCATTAGTGTAAATTCGTCAATTTTAGCCAAAAACTGTACACTTTTTGAGCAGTGCGACGTGGTGTCGCCGGTTGGAACTATGTAATCGACCCTGGAATCATCTTAAGGAAGTTACATTCTCTAGAAGCAGACTTCAAATAAAATATCTTTTTGGCAAAATGTTGACTGTAGTAGCGGTGGCTTGCCTATTTTTTTTATCAAATAATTACCTTATTCTCTCTGTTTGCTTTTCAGGCAAGCTATTATCGAAGCTTTCGAAAAGGCAAGAATAAAATATCACTCAAGTTGACAAGAAGAGAAACATCTGTCACCAACGCTCTAGGAAGAGAAGGTACCAATATTTTGTGAAGAAATTGATTTTTCTCAAAAAAGAGTTCACTGTAAATCTAAGCTTATCCGTGTTTCAGTTTTCTGTTAAACTTTGTTTCATCTTGATTTTATTTTAAAGGGTGTGAGGTTATTTGGAGTTGTTAATAACCAACGTTGAATCCTTTTGTCCAATCGAAAAACACCTAGTAAAAGTGACAAAAGTCTCCTGCAACGTGAAAAACCATGACAACTGGAAGAACCATTTTTTTATAGAAGAGCCCAAAAACTCAGGGTGCAAATCAGTGGTGCAATTGGAGATGGGGTTGTTTTTAGTGCCTCCTCAAATTTTGATTAAATTAATCGATCATTCAATCATTTGAGCTACAGATTCTCTTGAATGTCACTTCATGCAATAAAAAAAAATTTTAAGTATTCTCGAGTTGTGACGGTTTTCTATGTCATTGATAGAGTGGTAAAATCACCTGTTTCACAGGGCATTGGACCTTTAGGCAACCTGTAATACTTATCACAATGAATTGACGCATTGCTGGTTGCCTACCTGAGTCAAAATTTAAGGAGTCAACTGAAATTATTTCATTATCTGACAGTACTTTTGTGAGAGATTACTTCAATCAATTAGGTGCTTTTGTTCAACTTTATTTTTCTATGGATGTACCAAATATCTAACTCTTGCTACTCCTGAATTGTTAAAACAATTTTCGGTTCTCAAAATAAAAACGAAAAATTACAGTCTTCCCTAGAAAAATCTATGCTTCAAAATTGAGAAACAGGAAACGAAAGTATTTTTTTTTTTCAAACAATAGTATTCAGCTTCATGTAATTTATCCATGTAAGTACCTCTTTTTCTTCTTTAAAGTCCTTGATGGCCAAAATGAGTATAACTTAACGGCTATTGTGTTTTCTGCTCAGTTATTGTCAGAGCTCATTCGTTCCAAGTGAGAACAGTGTTGAAAACTATCCAGGCACCACTCGTGAATTGCACGCAAAATTTTTCCGGTGACGGCCAAACGGTACGTTCCAATTTTTCAATGTATTAGCTATCACCTCTTCTGAAATGAAATGATCCTCACAGTATTATGTGTAACTTTCATAAGCTGAACCGATACAACTTCATTATGTTGAATATACAGCGCCTAATAAAATCAATAAATCTGCTTAGCGCTGCATACAAGTTTCCTTTATTTTGTCGAATCTAATTCAGGCCAATTTACCACTTTGGCTTAAAAAATCTGTCTTGACCTTAAAAATTGGGGTAGCTTTGAAATGGCGCCTTTTTGCTCAGTGAATAGTTTTCAGCACTGATTGGGAACGAAAATATTAAATACAATGAAAGTTCGTTGTTCGGAACTTCGGTTCTGCCTCGAAAAAAAATTCCACTGAGTGAAAATCGCACGCAGGAAATTGCGGTCAGAGCATGGGAGGTATCACGGTGCAAAACAAATTCCATTTGGTGAGATGCTTCACTTAGAGGACGTTCCTTCCAATAAACTTTCACTGTATTTATAACCAACTCTGTTACTCCTGACATCGCCTGTGACACAGAAGATTGTAGTTACTGAAAAGAAAAAAATATTTTTCACCAGTGATCAAGATCAAATGAAACACACTGTCAAAACCATCGATGCAAGAGGCTAATGGAGGTGATCAGTGGCGTCGCGTGCCATCTGGCAACAATGCAACTGCTCCATTTAAACTCATTAAATATATCGAATTTTCCTTGTGCACTGTGCACCCCCTGAATTCGATATTTTACATGAGTTTAAATGGATAGAATACATTGTTGCCAAATTGCATGCGACGCCACTGGAGGTGATGCATGCTTTTAGTGCCTCCTGATAGTGTCAATGTATGATTCGAGTAGCAGGTGGGGCTAATTTTTGGGTATCATTTCCTGCAATAAATCAATGGGGCTCTTGCAAACTTTTGCTGTGAGCAAATGAATAGTCCAATCTGATGTAATAACCAGCTGTAATCTCTACAGAAACTTAGAGATACGTCTCAATTTAAATAGGAATCTCTTATGATACCTGCGTCTCCCTGCCATTTTGCCCGATTATTAGAGTGAATTTTGTGATTTTTTAGTGTACTCATCATCATTTTTACAGGTTTTTAAGCAAGAATTAACCCTTCAATCCACTGCAGCTAAAGTTTGCAAGAGCCCCATTTTCTGAAAATTTTGAGTCATGTATCATGGTTTTCCGTGTTACAGGCGATGCAATGTCCAACCTGTGATTTTCTCTCAACTTCCAATTTAGTACAATTCATTTACTCAGGTCTTTGTTTTCTCGTATGTTGATACAAATGAAATCATAGAAAAAATAATAGTCAAGCCAGAAAATTTAAATTATTTTATATCTTATAAGGGCTTGATTTCCTTGATTTAATGTAAGATAAGATTAAGTAGAATACAAATAAAAATACATTATCCCTCCTGGCAATATCCTGAGAAAGAGCAACTTTTTTTTTACTTATTTATTTATTTATTTTTTTTTATGAAAGAAATATATATTTTTCGTACATTGTGTAGAGATTTTCTTTGACAGAGCATGTTTTTAGAGTTGCATACCTTTTTTTGCTGGTTCTTGTAAACAATTTTAATCAATTTTTATTTAAGAGTGAATCTGCCAAAGTGTCTCCGTTTTTGATTACATTATTTTACTAAGAGAGGTTTTTGACTATGAATAGCTGGAAGCCTAGTTCACTCAGATGCAATGGGGCCGTTGCACACTTTTGCTAAAAGCGATTTAACAGTCGATTCTGGTGTAAAAACCTCAAAAAAAACGCTGGCAGCACTAAAAACTTCTAAAATTCACTCCAAAACTCAATAAATGCTTTTATATGAGCGAGTGTAATGGTGGCTTAGGGCAGCAATAATGGAGATTCCCATCTAACAATACTATAACTCCATCAAGAAGTGACCAATAAGAGACGACTTTCATTTGACACCTGTGTCACTAGATGTCACAGTACCATTCATCGGATGTGGGTCCCTACTCTGATGACTAATTACTCTGTGAATCATCCTTGTGTCAGTATAGAGAGAGTGACGAAATCAAGATAGGAATCTCCCATTATTCAGCCTCTGCCCTCAGCCACCATTGCGCTCGTGCAACTAAAAGCGTTCTTTGAGTTTAGGAGGGATTTTGGAAGTTTTTAATGCTGTCATGGTTATTTTTCGAGGTTTCTAGACCAGAATTTACTTCAAAATTGCTCAAAGCAAATGTGTGCAACCTGCCCCATTGAGAGAGAAGCAGCATAAATTTAGATCTTTGTCTAAAAATTCAAAATTGTGGTTTATATTTTGTAAGATTAGGTGCATGTTATACAGCTCTCACTTTTTGTACCATTTTTTACCTGTATCTCTCTCTTATCCGTGTAAATATTTTGCAGAAAGGATTTGGTGGTAGGACTTTTTATACCCAATTTCGTTTCAAGTTTCCCTTCTTTTGCTCAATTCTAGCATCTTGGAAAAGAGTTTGTATAAATCCGTGCTAATCATCTCCTAGCTTCTAAGGAATAGAAAAAAAAAAGCCGATTAATTTATCATCTAAATTTAGTTACTCTAAAACAGCGGTTCCCAACCGATGGTCCGCGGACCACCTGGTGGTCCGTGGACCAAGTTTTGGTGGTCCGCGAAGACCTTCCCAAATTTTTCCCCTCTTTTTCGTTCGAAAGTGGAAACGTTGAATTTGTGACCAATATTTTTTTTTGTAACAAAAAAATAAATCAAGTAATCATTTGAACGAGTCATAACCTAAATTTTTATAAGTTTATAAAATTCCTCCTTGGAGGTTTTCGTTTTTCGGTTTTTTAAATTAAAAATTAATTTCAAAATTGAAAGTTTTTAATTATTGTTTTTGTTCAATAATTGTCTCAGTGGTTCCCAACCGGTGGCTGTATTTAAAATAGCAGGATAGGTTAGTTTTTATTTCCTCCCTAAATTGTCAAAGAAAAAAAGAAAAAAAGGTAATCGATTGTTCATTTTTTCAAGTTGGTGGTCCGCAGCCTTCACCGAGCGTCTGTTTGGTGGTCCGCGACCAAAAAAGGTTGGGAACCGCTGCTCTAAAACGTACTCTTTCTTGAAGACGGTCAAATCGACGGTTGGCATGCATAGGGGCGCAACTTATTTTCCATAATTTTTGACACACGCTAACTTACGTCTTTCTGCCTGGTCTATCTGTTAATTTTTTCAAGTTTTGAAAAAATATTTGTGTTCATACGACAGTAATCAATAGGAATTCGGCCTTGAAACCTATCTTGATCTAAAGATTGGCTCAAAATACATACAAATCAATCAACAACTCAAATCAGCAAAATTTTGCCCCTATGCATGCAGACTGTTGAAATGTCTGACTGTATGAATGAAACTATTATGTCACTCCAGCTTATCAAGATTTGGAAGCTACCATCTCTTTTATAATACTGCTCCTTAAAATTCCTTGGATTAATTTTGTTTTGGATCAAGGATGAACTCTTTCATACCACCGTTACTACTCTTATTGTTAGACTTTTGATATGTTCGTTGACTTAAACTCTTAACAAGAATAAGATAGACCATTAATTCACCAACAGTTTCTGTCTCTTCGTTTTCTTCTGTTTGTCTCAAATATAATGTAAAAAATACTTATTATGAGGGTTTATTTTTTTTTTTTTGGCAGAAGATTCTTTTCGTAACTATCTTCTTTGATGGTTGAGACTTCTCTCCGGAGCGGTCCTACTCACTAAAACTCCTTCTACTCAGGCTTCTCCATACTAAACAAAAGCACTGCGCCAATAGTCAATACTTCCAGCTGGCTGGAACGGTCGTTAGGCATTAGTTCAACTAACTACGGTTGATTATGATTCATGAGGGATTAGATTATGAAAGGAGTTTTCTTTTTCCAACTCCTCCAGTGTCGCAAGAGGAATTTTGCTTGCTTGATCAAACCAGTAATTTACTAATTTTGCAACTACATATTATTATCAGTGTATACCTTTTAAACCGCTTTTGAGTAAAGTTGTAAACTTTTTAAAGAGCTGAGTTGTTTTGTCTACTTCTCGTGAATCTCAATATATTTCCATTGTAAAAAATGCAAAGTAAAAGTAGTAGGTAATTGAAAAAAAAAAACAAAAAACAAAAAACAAAAAACTCAAATTTGAACTCTCATTAAGTTAATGGTTTAACAGTTAATGTTCAAGCAAATTCAATGGTAATCTGCAAAATATTATTTAGTCCAGCTTAACTTCAGTGAATTGACAAATCTAATGTGTCTCCCCTTCTTTTATAACTTTAATTTTTACCTATTTCCTATTCCTAGAAACGACCTATCCTATTGTGCATCTGTCTTTGCTCTCTAGCGTCTTGTCTCGGAGGATTTCTGTATTAAATATGCATCATTAGAATTATGCAGTATGAACCTGTGCGGAAATTACCAGTCAGTATGACAGTATTCTGAATTTTGGTATTTTTTGGTCTTTCGGTATTAATTGGTATTCTTTGTTCCATCGATATTTTGGTATTTTCTGGTAATCAGTATTTACCAATTTTCTGAATACCAACCAACTTTTGGTTATCTCAAGATACTGAACCTTGGATGTCCTTGGTATCCAATTTTTGATACTGGGCAACTTTGTCATCATTATTCATCAATCTCATAGTCAGTTGGTTTGAGTTCAAACTTCAAAGAGTAGGGCGTTGCTTTCTTTCCAACCCTTTCCCCCCTCATCCCCCCTGAAATAAAACTCTTGTGCCATATATTCTCAGTTGTTGTAAGTGTTTGTTTGTGTTTGTGCTAATGAATGAATGTGTATGTTCAATCTGCTATGTTTTTCTATTTACTTTTTCCGAGAGTGGACTTTTTTGCTAATACCACAAATTGGTACCAACTTACAAGTTTTTATCTACCCCACACTCTACAATTTTTGTGCTAATAACAGTAATAACTATTTCTCAAGGTACATATTTAAAACCTCTAAAAATCGATGCAGCACCAGGAAAGCATTGTGAATTTATGTAGCAGGTACTTTGCGTGTCGCATATCCTGCCCTGGTAATTTTGTTCCTGCTAAACAGTGCTTGCGACTTGGGCATGGTTTGGGGTCCCTATAGAGAAAACCAGATACCGCATACAGGTTAATTGGAAGCTTTTATCGAATCAGGACGTTTGAATTTACATTAGTTCAAATGAATCAAACCAACTTTTGCATATGAGCTCATAACTATTTTCAGAGCACAAGTTTTTAACAGCAACTAGACGCAATAGGCAAACTTTTTATTTAATGGATTTGATCTCACTCCAGTGGCTGGTTGCAGAGTTGAGTCGTAAGTGAGCTCTTATTTTCAAAGAGAGAACAATAGACCCGCTCACCTCCTCCCCCAAACCGCTGACAGTTTTGGCAAGGAATCCTAGTGAAAATAAGGTAATCTCTAAATCCAATGTTGGTTCCATCAGTGGATGAAAAGAACACTGAATTTAATTGAATGGTATGTTTGTATTGTATTAAAATTACTGGAATCTGTAATCTTTTTGTCTCCCGGTTGAACCATTGTTGGATCTGGAAATCCCCTAACTACAAGCACTTCCCTAACCTGCCGCTGTTACCTACCTCATTTCTAATTTCCCGTAAAAAATAAATGAGTTTATATTGATGGAAAAATGAACAAATAAAAAAATAAATAAATGAATTACCAGTAAATTAATGTAAATAACTGCTCAGTCCATTATGTACCTGGCTTGAAACGTGCATTAATGTATAAAATTAAACGGTGGGTACTTTCATCAGCTGTTAGCTGTTCAGAACTCAAAGGCTTCATGGTGTGGGTTAGTGTAGATGTCGCAATTTTTTTTATCCGCAATCCTCTCAAAATAATTTGTCCTAGTTTATCCCGTTCAGTGTTCAGAAATTTTAAAAAAAAAGGAAAAAAAAAGTACAATGTATACTTACTCACTTTATCCACTCGCTCCAGATTTTCTGTTTTTCAAAACTTTCACGGTCATCAAATTATTGAAACCTATCTGTGTTCATTTTTCTGTTTTCCTGTCTTGTTTTAACGTTTTTTAACTGATCGTGCTAAGTTTCCTTTTTACTCAACCTCCAACCAAACTCTATAGGCAAATGATTTTATTTATGAAGTATGATGGAGTACAAGGGAACGGGTAACTCATGATTACTGTGCTAAGTATCCTTTTTACTTCAACTCTAACCAAACTTTATCCAAATTTTTTTATTAATGAAAAACGATGGAACGGGTTACTCATGGTTGCTCTCTGTTCGTCTGAAGCAACCGTGTTCGGAGGACGCACCACTTGTCGTGTTTTGCTAGTTCTGTTTTGTTTGGTGGAACATTAAAACCACTCCAGCTTAAAGATATTAAAAAAAATACCGCGTTCCATCATGTTCCATCATTTGCGTTAAAAAAATTAGCCTGGCACGTGTCATGAGTCCTGCTTCTTGTCAAGCTACCATACTGTATTTTCTCTTTTTCAATCTACCAAACCCTTGAACTGTGGTGTGTGCTTTTGATGTTGGCTTAAGAATAAATATTTTTTTTAAATTTAAGTTTTATAATGACAGAAACAGGTGCAAGTTTACTGTGAGTTTTGCTCATCAGGCATAGTCCTATGACCTTTGCGCACAAAATAAAGGTTTAGTTCAAAAATTACCTAGTATTCTTAACTTCATGGAATTGACTGAATTTTGCCTATCAATCATTTTGTACTTAGTGGTTTCCTACTTGTTGTTTTTCTGTTACAATTTTATTTTGTAAATTTATATCTATCTATCCATGAATCAATGTACCTTCTTTACCGGTAAGGATGAAGTCCAAGTCTTGAAGAGGATGCTCTTATTTTTTTTTCTCTATTATGCTTGCAATCTATGTCATCCGTAATATTATTCTCATCTTATTTTTTTTTTTTTTATTTTTTTTTTTCTTTAGGTCCATATTCTTTTATTTATTTATTTTATGTAGGACTCCTCTCAAAAACTTCAATTCAGCTCATTGGTATTTTAATCAACTGTGAGATCGTTTATTTTGGATGCTTTAAAATTATTCAAAATAAATGCATTCTGCGAAACTAATAAAAAAGTGTGTATTTATTTTTCACTATTGCTCAGTCAATTGTCTTCTTGTTCTTAGCTTCCTACTGTCAAATAATTCCCCGTACGCCTGAAGCAGTGCCTATAGGGGAGATCTAAATACTGGGAAAAGTTAACAACGTTCAGTGTGCTCACCTGGAACCCAGTTAGGACCCTTAAAACGGTTAGTTAGATGGTGTTTTTAAACCTGATTAAAGTCTTAAAAGCCTGTAAGTTTTAATCACGAACCACGCCTCCTAAAAGAACGCGTTATAACGGTTATCCTATGCAAAAACAACATAGCGAACGCCTCCTTGAGCTCCGTGACAGCCTTATCATCTCCATCAGCCAATCAGAAGTTATGCCTCAAATGACGAGACTTTTTAATATGGTACAGCACGGAAAAAAAAGAATGGTGTAATTTACCATTCGCATAGCTGATATTGGCCCCTACCAAGCCTTTTTAATAAGGTACAGCACAGAAAAAAAAGAATGGTGTAATTTACCATTCGCATAGCTGATTTTGGCCCCTACCAAGACGTTTTAATAAGGTACAGCACAGAAAAAAAAGAATGGTGTAATTTACCATTCGCATAGCTGATTTTGGCCCCTACCAGAGTTATGGAAAATTTGACCAGGTATCAAGTGAAATTGACCTGATTCCTGTCCAAATATTCCATGACTCTGGTCAAGTTTATCTTAACTCTGGTAGGGGCCAAAATCAACTTTGCGAATGGTAAATTACACCATTCTTTTTTTTCCGTGAGCGACTCTACTTTAAACAACGCAAAGCGGCGGGGTTCGATCTGTAGCTCAGTAGTTTTCTGGGAGAGGGTGAGAAGGGGTGAGGGAGGAGGAGTTAGGATGCATGAAATGAACATGTAAACAATCAGAGTGATTCCATCTGTAAATCGTCGGCTCTCAACAAAAGAAACGGACGTCAGGCGCGCCTTCAATTTTTTGAGTGATGATTTTATCGACATTTGTGTCGGCTTGGTAGCCTATCTTGCAGGCGTTTTCCAGAAATTCGGTGTGTTTTTTTTTTTTTTTTTTGTTTTTTTTTCAGCGCGAGAACAATGCGTTTATTAAAAAAAAAAAAAGGAGAAAAAAATACTGCTCACAATCAGTGGTCAGTCTCAATCATACCAGTGAGAGAGACATGTAAACTTCATCACACTTGTACTGAGTTGTTCACACGCGTTGATGGTCAAAACTTTCTTGAGTATCCACGTCTTTATTTCTCAACCTGGTGTTAGAGCTATAGCGGACGTGTAGGTACTACGTAGCGCCCTCGAAAACCAAAAAATATCACGGAGTTTTTATTCCAATAGGGAAAACCGGGGAAATCTCAGGAAATTAGATCATGAACATCCCAAAACTGGGAATAGTGATGTCATGAATTGTATTCATTGCGAATTGCATATCTTTGCGGCGTTTTATTCAGTCAGCGCAACGGCTCTCTCCGTTGTGCACCGTCGCGTCGTACAGTAGATCGAGATAAAACATTTCTGGGCATGATAACTTATTATTAGGGCTACCGCGTTGTGTACTTTCTCAACCGATTATCAAAGGGCTGCTTAACCAACGAATCGATTGTTTTACACGTAATCGAATGAAGGGAAATTTTGTTGCCAAAGTACTCAAGATCTACCACTGCGTTATTTCCTCCTGAGCTGTATTCAATGGCATTTTTTCAATCTCCAATGCATGTTGGAAATATAATGGTGGGCGCATCCCATTCTTGGCCGCCATTTTGCGCATCATCGTGGTACAAATTGAGCGCGGCGTTTTGAAAATGTACCAGAACGTACCGCAACCAAATCAGGTGTACCGTGACTATTTTGAGGCGGCGAATAATGTAAGTATTTTTGAACGAGGAGTCAGAAAAAGAGCTTGATCTTGAATATTTTGTCAGTGCCGACGACAAATCTGCAATACAGCGATCATCGAGAGCGAGACATGAACATAACCTCAAACTTTGTTTATGCCCCCGCGTACCGGCAGGTACTACGTCATCCGCCAGTCATCGTGGTACAAATCGCGGGATGCGCCCACCATTATATTTCCATCATGTCTCCAATGGTTCCACCGGTGAACCCAAAAATTTTACAGTTTAGTTCAGTTTATGACTGTAATACTAGAGTCCCTTGATGGAAATATTGTATAGGGAGTACCGACACGACACTTTATGCATTTTGACAGGAGTCGATTTTGTCGACCGCGTGAACGCATTCGAAGGTTAAGTTCGACAGTGGACCAGTGGTGGACTGGCGGATTTGCCGGCATTCCGGTCCGTTCCCATACGTTCCTCTACGAATCATCGACTCCTTTCGTGTGGAGCCTTCGATGTCGTCGACTCCGTGAGAGCCTAAAACCAACGACCAATCACAACTCGTTGAGCTCGTGTCGGTACTCCCTATACAATATTTCCATCAAGGGACTCTATGTAATACAGGCCAATACTCGCATCTCTACGCACACTCTTTTCTAAATCGGTGGAATCACCGTTAAACTATCAAAGTATCCGCAATTGTTTCAAAATCAGTGACAGAGACTCCGCCGATTGAGGAATGATTACAGATCATAGTATTTTCGTGCAATGCAGTCATACGCTGAACTGAAACTTTAATATTTTTAATTTATAATGATATAAAATGTCATTATAAGTATAAGTATACCTATTTATCTACTCCAAACGGCAGCTCTTGATGTTATGTTCTTTGCATTGGAGAACGATTCGGTGTTTTTATTACCTTAAAAAAACCGTGTTATAATCCAACTTATTTTTAAGCTGTAAAAGTGAAAATCAAACTCATATTTTGTCTTATTGACATTCATCCTTTTTATGACCACGTCCGTGTATATTCATTCTCATGACCAGAACTGCCTCACAAACCTTCAATTTTTTATTGACTGTAACAGCGATTCCGAATCGTCACCGACTCTGAAACAAAGTATCGTCAAGTGCCTTCAAATGGATGGGTAGGCAAAATGAACACTGCGTTGTAGGAATATTTAACTACCCACTCAATTTAAACGACCGAGCGTTGTTTCTTCTCATTTACCTGTCCCTGTCCGTGAATGGGGTCATTGTGGGGCTCTTGCACACTTTTGCTGTGAGCAAATGAATATATTCCAATCTGCTGTAAAACCCACGAAAATCACGAAAATCACACGAAGAAAGTCTAAAATTTAGTCGTAGAATTCACATAACTGATATAACAGCAATTTCGTAATGGCGGTTCGACGCAGGTATCATGAGAGATTCCTGTTTAATTAATATGCCACTTTCTCTACGGAAACACAGCGAGATATATCTCAATTTAGATGGGAATATCCCATAATACCTGCGTCTCTCCGCCATTAAGCTCGATTCTGAGAATGAATTTCGTGATTTTATAGTGAAAAATATCATGGAATATCAATATATTATGAGAAATTCCTGTCTATTTTGTCACTTTCTCTACGGAAACACAGAGATATGTCTCAATTTTTAGATTGGAATATCCCATGATACCTGCGTCTCTCCGCCATTAAGCCCGATTCTGATTGTGAGAGTGAATTTCGTGATTTTAAAGTGTAGGTAGGAATACTTGTATCGTCATTTTTACAGGTTTTTATAGGCAAAAATCAACTTTTCAATCACCTTTAGCAAAAGTTTGCAAGAGCCCCATTAATTGTTCATTTTAATATTTTATCTTCGTGTTTGAATTATTGATGTCTGGAAAGTTCCATATTTCGAGCCACCGTGCGATGCCAGCCTGTAAAGCGCAGACTGCAAACGGCTTTAATTAATTGTTTTCTACTCCTCAGCATCGATTTATTCAGGAACAATGCGCACCTTACCTATATGGTAGGGCCGTAAATCAATTCACCGAACTTCCTTTTTTTGCATTCTGTCACGACAGTAAATTCAATTTTCCAATTTATCAGCTGAACAAAAGTGTTGGCAGCTAGCGAAAACTGTGAACCTATTTCGAAAAATCAAATTATCAAATTAATTAAGTAAGTTAGTTGGTCACACACTATGGTCTGAGATCACAATGCAGTGTTGCCAGATCGAGGGTGTAAAAAGGCCGTATCGTCCCCATTTAAATCAATATAAAACGTACGGCTTTTTCACCCCAATCTGGCAACACTATCACAATGTGTTTAAGAATCAAAAAATAAATTTCTCGCCTATCATTTATACACATAAACTTTCAAGACAATCACAAATAACACTTTTGACAAAGAATTAAAACCCATAAACGTCACCAGAAAGTTTTAAATTAAGCGTAGACAGTCGAAAATCATGATTTTTGATGACTTTTTTCACTGTTTTTGGTCATTTCATTTCGGTCTCGGACCATAGTGCTACACATGGCCCAGCGTGAAAACCAAAAGTTATAAGACAGGATAAAACAAAACATGAAAAAAAACTCGTGAAAATTCTACGTGCTCATCTCATCTTACTTAAAATTAATCGACTTTAACAACAAAATACCATATGCTGCTATTTTGAAATTATATATATTCAAACTTGAACTCGTGAAAGAGGGAGGGGGAGGGGAGTAACTCGATTGGAAAAAAGCTGCTTTGACAGGATTTTTAACTGAGAAAAAAAAAAATTATCCCTAGTAGCAAAAATACTTGTATTGAATATTTGTATTTTATACATAGATTTAATACGTATTTAAAACGTATTTAATACATATTTAATATACATTTAATGCACAATCTATTTAATACGTATTCAATATGTATTTGATAGTATATTTAATACGTATTTAATTTTACATATTAATACACGTATTAAATACGCATTTAATACGTATTAACTACGTGTATTAAATCCAAATATTTAATATGTATTGTCTATCATATTTAATATGTATTGAATTCGTGCATTAAATACAAATATTTAGTAAGTATTATCTATCGTATTTAATATATATTTTATATGATTCATCCATTGCTGGATCCAGCCCATGCAAATAGGGGGGGGGGGCGACCCCCCCCCCCCCCCCCCCCCCCCCGCATCCGCCAGTGGACTCATCGCAAAGATCAATTAACTGGAACTTGATCTCGAAACAGTCAACAAATTTAGAAATAGACGTAGATTATCCAAGTATCGTATTGAATACATATTTAACGCATGATTTATCCCAAAGATAAATTCGAACTGGAAACATATTTAATAACAGTGGGTCTAGTTTGACAACTTCGACTCAATCACTCGAGCGACTAGGTGCAATAGTTAGGTACATTTCCCATTCCCGATCGCCTCTCATCAAAAAAAAATATTTTCCACCTCATGATCATCTGGGAGGTAAAAATGTTGACACATTCCACTGGGTCGTGTCAATAAATATTGATTTTTCACCCTCCTGTAATCTCTTCAAACCGCGAGAACTCGCTAACGCCAACTGATCTCATTCTAATGAGGTTCTTCAAGACTGACAGGTGATGTTGAAAGTGATGGAGATAGACTAATCCTCTCTACAGTACTTATCCAGTACCAATTACTTCACTCCTTTGACATGGTATAGTAGATCCCAGTCATATTCGACTTCAAAGACTAGGTATCTCTACAGATAATCAATATCTCTTTACAATGCACATCTTTTGGATATGAGGCCATTCTTACTTTGTGAGCCAAACATTACCTCTCCGTCTAAAAGGGTTCGATACCAGTCCCTACCCAAAAACATAATTATATCCATTTCAAATGAAATCGGTCTGTTTATTTATTATGTATTCATTAGGTATTCAATACGTATTTAGTACATATTTAATTTTGTATTTGATACGTATTAAATACCATATTAAATATGTATTAAATACCATATTAAATTACGTCAAAAATTGGGACAAACCCCCCTATAAATACATATTTAAAACATATTTTATACCATATTAAATAGAAGTATTTCTTATGTATTTTTGCTACTAGGGATATGGATAGAAAAACAAAAACGAGTATTAAATTCGCCGTTAAAATTCTGCCCGACGTTTTTTAAGAATCCCTTTATTTCTGTAAACTAACACAGGTTAATAAATGAGCTTTTGTTCGGAATAGTTAGTCTGATCTACAGGTATATTAATGCTCCAACAGGCTTTCATAATTCAACAGCCCCCCCCCATTCATTATTTTTTGTCCGAAAGATAAATGTGATGAGGATATAAATTCAATCTAATTGATTCATCATCCAACAACAGGTCAACGCAGTATGAGGTATAAATTCGTGTCGTAAATATTTGGGTGCTTGTCTTGAACATTTCAATTCTACGTGTGAAACAGCTCTAATGACGTCTAATTTATTCAGTCTTCCACCTCTAAAAGGTGATAATTCTTCTCCGATACTCCGATCACACCAGTCGTGTCATAACTTTCATTAATCTTCCTTTATTTGAGTTACATTTAAATTCAGAGAAACAACTTTCCGTTTTCACGCCCGAGATTTAAGCTGCGCGACGCTACGCGCGCGTGTTATATTAGGTGTTCACGCGCGAATTTCGAGTTGGCCTTTCTCTTATTTTGCATTCCCCCTCCTCTCTACAACATTGATCGATAGCCCGTATTTAGAATAGGTATTTGCCTAATTATCAATCACTCGAACCTCGGGGGAGTATCTTTCGCAACTTGTTTAACAACTTTTTGACTTGGTTTCTTCGTTCTTTATCCTCGATCGCCCATTTTCGTCGAAGTTTGGTGCAGGATAGCAGCCAGCTTGCCTCCCTCTCCACCCCACCCCTTCATCTGTTCTTTTGAAATCCTTGCGAATCCTCTAAAGATAAGGACCAAGCTCTAAATTTGCAAAGTTCAACTTTATTGTTATACAGAGGCTCGGCGTAGGTACAGCAGCTGGGCCCGCAGGGCCCGCAGTCCCGCACTGCGGCGGGCTATGGCCCAGGACTCCAATAAAGTACCTCTGTGTTCTAAGGGCCGCCGAGAAAAATGTTCAAGGCTTGACTTTTGAGTTTGAACATTAGAATAGTCTTCAGGCCTGTCTAATAGTTTTTTTTTTTTTCTTCAGAGACTTGTATAGTATAATGTATATACTCGTATTTATTTGTCTTTCCATCATTAATTTAATGGAGTTGAAACTTTTGCGACAGGCTTATAAATAGTTGCAAATGGGATAAAACCCTGTAAAAGTACCTATAATTAGCGCACTGAAAAACACGAAATCCACTCCCAAACTCATAAAATGCTTTCAATGCGAGACCGTAATGGCGGCCGTTGCCGCCGATTACATTAGGTTTCTCTATCTCAATCAACTCCATCCTCACGATGTGTTCTCGCAAAACGATACACAAGAAGAAGAAGAAGAAAAGCATACAATTGCCATAAGATTTAGGTGGCAACAGCCACCATTACGGTCTCGCGTTTGCAAGCATTATATGAGTTTGAGAGTGGATTTCGTGATTTTATAGTGCGCTAATCGTTATTTTCACAGGGTTTTACGCCAAAATCAACTATTAATAAGCCTGTAGCAAAAGTTTGCTACTGATCCATTGCAATTGAATATTTAGTTTTATTCTTGAGAATTTGTACTTTATAAGATACGGGCCGCAGCCAACCAACGGCCCATTAGAGTCCGATCCTTACAATTCTCGACTTTTGGACACTGAGAAGAATTTGCTAGCAATACATACATAATTCAACTGGAATTCCGTTTAGGAATCTACTAAATGGAACTCTTGTTAAAGTAACCAGAACTCTTGTTGAAGTAACCGGACGTCCGGTGACTGTCACCAGAATGGGTCTGTTGCATACTTTTACTACAACAATATAGAACCTTGATCGGCGAAAATCATGATGCGTACTTTTAAAACGATAAAAATCCACTCATTAACTCGGGAAATCACTTCAATTTCAAACAGCCCGCGCTACAATAGACACTATTTGCACTGGTATACTACTACATAGACGGAACCACCGTGCATAAGTGAACAACATCGTAACTACAAAATGATGGAATGATGGAATTCCCTTCTAAATGCATGAACTATTGGCTGCATTTGATGTCAGGTCTTTTTGGTTTATCAAAGACTACAAAATAATAAGTATAAGAAATGTACGCATCTATAAACGAAACATTCAAATGTTTGTAAGTTCTGTTCATGTTTACATGAACGAGATGGTTCCATCTATGTAGTTATAAGTCAATGATATAGTGTCTAGTGTAGCGCGGGTTGTCTGAAATGGAAGGTATTTTCTGAGTTAATGAGTGGATTTTGGAAATTTTAAATGTGCGCATCGTTATTTTCGCCGAAATTTACGTGAGAAACAATGAGTTGTATTGATGTACCATAAATACGCAACAGACCCATTCCAGTTACATGGAATTTCGGTCAGGTATAAGAATTAAACAGACGTTTTTGCTACGGCAACAAGACATTTTTTTGGTAAATAGACTGCAAAAGAACTGCAGAAAACGGCGATTGATGGAGATAAGTACGTCTTTTGATTGCCAAATCTCAAGGGTGCATGGATCTACGCTTTGGGTAAGGGGGAAGGGGCAAGATTGTGATTTTGCCGCCTCCCGGTGGAAATTTTCAGAAGTGGTGATTTTTTTCTTTCTTTTTGTTTCTTAATTTTCATTTGAGCACCCTCTGTGATGGAAAATGTATCCAAAGTGATCCTATTTATCTGTTCTCCTTAATTTTGCCGCAAACAGGGGCAAAGACCTGACTTGTCCACTCCCCCTCAATCCACCCCTGCCAAGTCTAATTCTGAATTAATATAATTGGCTATGAAATATGCTCAACAATTGTCGACAACCAATTCCAATGTCGACCAATTTGTCGACAATTATATACGAGGGTGGATTTTAAAGTAAGTTATTTACCTATTTTTTTTCTCAGAAACTATCAATACTAGAAAAAAAAACCCCAGCGTTGAAACGTACATACGTACTTTCAGCTTTCTAACGAGCTTTAGTTTTTCAAATTCGGCCAACGCGTTGCGGAGGTATCGTGGATTTTCCCAACCCGTCTCTCCTTCAAACGTGCCCTCCTTTTCACGCGCTACAGAAGACTGCGAGTTTCGCTAGGCGATGCGCTCATCTCCGGATCAGATCAGACATCTCAATAACACCTGCGTGAATGCTGTTTACTGGATAGACTACTCTTCTACTGATAAAATGATCCAATTTGTATCGATCTTCAAACTTTCGGTCAGTACTAAGTGTACAATCATCATGAAGTGAAGCTGGATTAACAGCTTGCGTCAAAATCTGGTTCAGGAGTATGGGGAAATAATTTTACGACGGCTGTATACAGAAATTGTCGCACCGATATGAAAAATTCAAGAATCTAGCGGGTGACTAAGTCAAAAAATGAGGTGAGCTGCCTCACAACAATGTTAAAACTTGTTTCCATAAAATAATAGCTCTATTTTACTTTTTCAAAGTCTTAAACTCATGTTTCCTGTGAAGCTCCGCAGCGCGTAAAAAGGTGGGCACGTTTGAAGGAGAGGCGGCGTGGAAAATCCACGATACCTCCGCAACGCGTGAGCCAAATTTGAAAAACTGTAGCTCGTTAAAAAGCTGAGAGTACGCAAGTTCCAACGCTGGGTTCGTTTTAAGCGTGCCGTATATATACGGTGCGCTTCTTGTTTTCATTTTCATATCTAATATATAAGTCCAATGCCTTGCTTATGGCAAAACCTTGGCGGGAAAGGTTTGAAAAATTAAAAACGTGTTTTCTTAAAACTGGTTTCATTAATCGTTAATTTATTGCTGCAATCCAGGAGGTCTCGGCGTCTATTTTCTTAAAATTGTAAAAGTTTTGGTATTCCTGTTAATTTCAATAAGTTATTAAGCGTCAAAGTCGAATTCCTTCAAACGAGAATTCCATACAGGTCCAGCAACCTAAGTCATTTGTGCCAACCTATGAGTCAAAATTCAAAGGCAGGAGGGGGGTGGAAACATCTCCCGCAGGAACCCTCTTTGCCCCTCGCCTTTGGGCTCCACCGGTCACAAGATTTCTTCACGGTGCATTAAGCGGTCGTAAATGTGTCAAAATGGGTTTGACGAGGGTACATCGATAAGAAGCGACGAGGTATTGATGAAGAGCGGGAGGGGTATAGAAAAGAGAGAGGCTCATTCATACCCTTTAAAGGTACCGTTCTAGAATTCATCCCTTTATTGTCTCGATGCAGAAAAGATTATGAATAGCAGCACTTTCCAATGTACATAGATATACAGTATCACGGGGTAATGTAATCTTTTTTGCACGGATGCAGTAAATGGTTGAATTCTAGAACGCTACCTATGTAGACCTGTTTAGTGATGACGTCACGATCAAAATTTAGTTCCAAACAAATGCTCTATCTCGCTCACTCTCGTGGATTTACCAGATCCAAATTTTCGAACGCAAATTCATGCTAGTTAACCAACAGTTTTCTCAAATTTTATTGCACCATTAGATTCCACTTGCCTTAAAGTATCTTTTCACTGTAACATAATTCCTAAAAGATCACAAGCGAATTTACAATCACAGTTATACCGAAAGACGTTCTACGTTTTGCCCTTGTCTTACTCACGGTCTCTTATGGTAGTATCACCGGCATGACACTCAATCATTCTAACTTCTCTCCGTATCGAAGCTATTGTTCGAGGTACAACACATGGTGATGGTGCTGATGACCCTATATCCTAGAATTGTGTGCTCTTAAGAAACTGATAACTGTGATTGTGCATCGATGCGCGATGTTTCAAAAAGTTTGTGATAGCGGGCTCATATTTTATCACTGAGAAAAAAGTGGCTTTTAAAAACTGTAAGAATAGAACCATAGATGATTTCGCCTTATTTCAATCATGAGACCTATCGTTGCTGTAGTCAGCGCGCTTGAATCTACACGAATTTTGATTGTCTCTATGGAATTTCGATTATTTCTAGGGGAAAATAAAGCGCGGGAATATATATCCAATGGGAAAAATTTTTTGAAACAATCGGAAATTTTTATAAGGGACGTGGAACCCAATGGTGTGATAAACACAACGTCTAAAGAACGTGTTGTTTACTAGCACTTGTATTTGAAAATTTGGACTGTGTTTCGTAGGGGAAAAACCCACGAGAGCGAGTGAGACGGAGCCTTTTTTTGGGAAACCCAAATTTTTTTCATGACGTCACACTAAACAGGTCTTTGCATCGGAAACATTTGAAATTCGGGGGGATCGGCAAATTGAAAGCCCCTCAATGAGCGTCGATGGAATAAAGGGGATTTTTGAGGACATTTTTGGCGTTTTGTTGAAAAATAGGTGTTTAAAATCCAGAACACAGGGAGCCAGAGGTGTAAAATTCGCATTAATTGCTCTAAAAAGTGAGAGGGGCTGTCACGTGTCTTCCACCCCTGGACAGACTTGGGCAAAAATAAGTTGAAAATAAATCGTCAAAAAACAACTAAGTCGTCAATTCAGTTGCTGCCGAGAAACTAAATTTAGTCGGTCAATGCTCAGTAGGCAACTAAGGAACTAAGTTAGTTGTAGGGGGAATGGTCGATTGAAAACTGAATTAGTTGTTAGTTGCTCGGTAGGAACTAACAACTAATTTAGTTGTCGATCAAGCGGGTTGATCGATTGAAAAATAAGTAGGGATCCATCCGAACTAAATTTTATAAATAAACTGAAGAAAAAGTTGTTTTCAATAAGAATCACAAAACTGACGTGAATTGTCAAACCCCCCTTCTGTCATAACTTCCGGTTTTTTCGCTTACTCCACCCGGCTCAACTCCCTCCACTCCACCGCACCCAGTCGCTAATGAAATTGTTATACCTGCATCGCAATATATTCGTAGATTCCGACGTTGCATCTCGTCTGCTTGCCTATCTCCTCTCTCACCGGCTCAACCTCACTCTTCGCACTATCTATTGTCATTCGCCTCGTATTTTGTTCTCTGCTTTCCATGTTTATAATCTTGCTCTCTCCTCACTTTTTTTACCTCTTTCAACCGGCCGCCCGGCATCAGACAAAAAAGCACACGTACCCGTCTCCAATTTGGCTGCAATAGACAGCTATATTTTCATTTGCAAATATCTCAAGATGCACTGAACCGATTTCAATAGAATTTTCGTCGGTTGGAACGAAATTTAGTCCTATGTAACATAATGCGGCGAGTTTAAGTTTTTGGTTCGTACATGCTACTTTTCGAAGCGTTCTTATTGTTAGTTGCGCAACTCCCTCCCCCCTCGCTTGCTTTTGAAAGAGTAGTGAAGCTTGCGATCTGTGCTGCGTTGCTGTTTGTCCATTGACAATTAATTCTAAGCGCACGGTAGGAAGGCAACTTCGAGTGGCGGATCCAGAAAACTTTCCGGGGGGGGGGGGGGGGGGGTGCACGCCTATGAAATTTTAAATTAGAATTGTCGGAGGAAGCAATGGGGGGGGGGGGGCTATTTTTCAGTAGAAAAAATATAAAATTTGAGGCATTGGGATGGGAATATACAGCCCCCCCCCCCTCACCTTAGATATGCCACTGTAGCCTACACAACACCCTGGAACTTGATCTTTTTACAGATTTAAACGGGGCAGTTGCAAGGGTCTGAAATTTTGTTTTTTTTTAAAAAGAAAATGATAGCTTTTGATGAGCTGAGAACAAATATGCCTTTTAAAGTCCCATATTTAAGTCCCATTGTTTCAGAGATGAGATTGTGCCCAAAAACATTTTTTTAAAATGGCGCCTAGCGACATTTTACATAGCGATTTTTAGCGATTTTTTACATTTTACGTGTGTCTATCTCAAAAACTGAGACACATAAGAAAACTCAAAGGCAAGGCATCATTGTTCTCAGCTCAAGTACCGTAATTTTCTTTATAAAAAACACAGCATTTCAGACCCTTGCAACTGCCCCATTCACTGAATGCGACGTTGCCACGTCGCGTCGCGTCGCACGCTTGAGATCCGCTAAATGAGTTCCGAACTAACCAATCGCCCGAACTTGGCTATTAGGACTTACAATTAGGAGCAACGAGCAACAAATCAGAGGGTCCTCAGAGCTTCTTTTTTAAACATGGATGTACTGTCGGTCTTTCCATGCAATTTCTTCTTCTTCATTACCACTGAATAAACGTTTCATGAGCCCAAATTGCATTGAGCCAATAATTAATCAGACGCGTCGTCTGAAGTCCCCCCCCCCCGCGCCGCGACGTTGTGTGTAATCCGGCAACGTTTCTTTTCGTCCTGTTAGAGAAAATTGCAGGCGAGTAAAAGATTAACAGTGGTCGCAATTGAATTCGATTTTTTTTAATGTGTTATTAAATGGACCAAATACAACGTTGCCTGATTGATTCTCAAGGCTCACTCTGACAAAAGTGATAGTTCAAAAGCCGCACTTAATATACTGATGTAGAAGAGCCCTCCTGATGGTGATGGAGGGGGGCTATTACCTTTATAGGTAGCTTTACTTTAACTTACTTCCTAAGAGTTGAATCGCAATTTTAACGGGTAACATGTTTAGGATGAACAGGAAGAATACAGGGAAAGGAAAGGAAAATAATGAAAATAATGAATAACATTCCTTAATATGTTTTAGAAGCTCATCTAAAAGTTTTATTTTTTTAAAAAGGGAGTGGGGGTCCGGGCCATTCCCCCTCCCACTGGAGGACATCGCAATAATTTCAATCAGCAGCCCCTATATCTTTTGATACATCATTCGGAAGAGCATGAAATTCTAACCAGTTCTGTGCAATTCGGAGATCATTATCGTTTTTCGTTTCCGATGTAAGTATATCAAACGGTCAAATGTTCGCTTTTGACCCATTTTCAAAAAATTATTACTCCTATTTAAAAAATCAGCATTTTCAAAGCAAAACATTTAAATACAGTAAAAAGCAAGTACTTTTTCAGAAAAAAAAGCGGGATTGCCACTGAATTAATCAACCTTTGATTTTAGGGCTCCCGAACATTTCCTTTGCATCTATCATTCGATGGTCGTCGTCCATCGCAGTTTTTGAGGTAGCTTTCGCGTGTGGGGCAAACATTTTAAAAATGGGCATTAAAACCAAATGTTTACCACATCAAAACTTAATTTTTTTTTCTCTGTAAGTAACTTATCACTATTCAGTTTTTAGACGTTAACTCCTGATTTTTTTTTTTTTTTTTTTTTTTTTTTTTTTTATGGGGCTCTTGCAAACTTTTGCCGTAAGGGAAAAGAATATAGTCCAATCTGATGTAAAAACCAGTGAAAGTCACGAAAATCACGCTAAGAAAATCTACAAGTCAACAATAAAATCACAAAACTGCTCGAACGGCAAGATCGTAACGGCGCTTCAAAGCAGGTACATATCTTGGAAGATTCCTGTCTAGTTTTTTTACTTTCTCCACAAAAACATAGATATATTATGTCTCAAATTAGATAGGGAAACTCCCACTATACCTGCGTTGAGCCGCCATTATGGGCGATTCTGAGAGTGAGTTTCGTGATGTTTCAGTGTACTCATCGTCATTATTACAGGCTTTTATGCAAGAATCAACTCTTCAATTCCTTGTAGCAAAAGTTTGCAAAGAGCCCCAGTCTGACTTTCTAAATAAGAGTTTTAATTTTTTGAGAATAGCCCAAGGTAGAACGTTATAACCTTCGGATCTCGAAAATAAAAAAATAATAAAAAATAAAAATAATAATAATAAAATATTTCGATCTGAAGTTTGCGATGAATTGCTCAGTTTTTTGTTCCCTTTAGTAACGATGTTTCACAAGATAAGGGTCACTCGAAAATCTTAAGTTGTGGCTAACGCCCGTCCTCCCCCCCCCCCCCCCGGTCTGAAAGATGCCGATGCACGAAAATCTTGGAAACTCCTAAAAATAGCTCTCATAAGGTATGAACATCCCCACATCAGGTGAACCAAGGTGGTAATGAAGGAGCTGTGCCTCCCCCCCCCCCCCCATTTGAATCAAAATTTGACGTAGTCAGTGGCGTCGCGTGCCATTTGGCAACAATGCAACTGCTCCATTTAAACTCATTAAATATATCGAATTTTCCTTGTTCACTGTGCACCCCCTGAATTCGATATTTTACATGAGTTTAAATGGATGTAATACATTGTTGTCAAATTGCGCGCGACGCCACTGGACGTAGTCTTTGAGGGGATTTTTGGAAAAGCTAGTGTTGGGCTTTCATTAAAAAAGTAGATGTTAGCCCTTTCTCCTTAAAGGCTTTAGAGCTCGTTTCAGAAGTGTAGGCGCACCTAGACCACAATCTTTGGCAAATTTTCAACTTTCATTCCTTCAAATCAGAACAAAACTTGCATCCGACTTTGAACCTTTGATTAATATGCGTTCCTCAATGAAAATCCAAAGCTAAAATTAATTTTCATTAACTTTCATTTCGTAATATGAGAAATAATATTGATGAAATCCGAAGATTATCGGTCAAAAGGTGCGCCTACACTTCTGAAACTATCTCTAGCCTCCGTAATACAGGGTGTTTTTTTATCTCCTCCCCCCCCCCTCGGGTTTTATTTTCTTTGCTAATTGAGATGAAGAGTTGCGGTTTAGACCATTCTTCATAATTTTGGACGAATTTTCTTTTTTTTAAGTCAAAACTCCCCCAGCCTCCCTCGGGGGGCTCCCAGGGAGGCTATCTCAAAAATTTCAAATAACAACCTCTATCTTGGGATACATTGCTTGAACGGACGTACAATTTTAAGACTTTTGGAGCAAACCGGAAGTTTATGTCGGTTTTTTTTATTTGATCTGTCGAATTTCAAAGTTTGCTTTGGACTCATTTTCGAAAAACTATTACTCCTTTTCAAAGAGTTGACATTAAAAAAAAAACGAAGTGTTCCACAATACTCATGCAAAACAAATGCTTTTCAGATAACGAAATGGTTTTGACTTAATTTAGTTCAAAATCAAATTTAGAGCATCCTATAATTTTTAAAAATATTGCCCCTGCAAGGGGCTGTCTAGAAAATTCCGTTGCGCGACCCTTATTGAATAATACATCGATCGGAAGGGCATACAAAATTGAGCATTTTTGCGCAATCCGGAGATCAATACAGTTTTTCTTATTCGAGATGGATGACGAATTTTGAAGATAGGTGAAAATTGAACTTTTAATATTCGCTATCTCGAATACGAAAAACGATACCGATCTCCAGATTGTGCCGAAGAGCTCAATTTTTATGCCCTTTCGATCGATGTATCATTCAATGAGGGTCGCATAATGGAATTTTTGAGATAGCCCCTTTCAGGAGCAATTTTTTTAAAAATCGATGGGGGGCTCTAAAATCGATTTTGGACTAAATTCATGTCAAAACCATTTCATTATCTGATTAGTATTTCCTTTTTAGAGTATTTTGGACCCTGATCTTATTCAATTCCGACTCTTTAAATAGGAGTAATGATTTTTTCAAAATGGGTCCAAATCGAACTTTGAAATTCATTGCATAAAAAAGAAAAAACGATATAAACTTCCGGTTTGTGCCTAAATTCTTAAAATTTTACATCCTTTCAAATAATGTTTCACAAGATAGGTTTAGCCCCCCCCCCCTCTGTGGTTCCCCCATAGGAAGGCTGGGGGAATTCGGACCCCATGAAAAGAAAATTCGTCCAAACTGATGGTCCGAACCACAACTCTTTATCTCAATTAGCAAGAAAAAAAAAAAAAATTCTGTACGGTATTTGCTGAAGCAAATACATTTATTAGTAAATTTTAATTTACTGTTGCCGGTTTTTTTGTGTTGTTGATATATTTTGAATGTCGAATGATTTGCCACATGGTTGGAATTGTTTGTGACATTTTTTGTAACTGGTCAAATTGAACTGTAATTTTTGATTGATTAACCGGTCAGTGTTGAATATATTTCTCAAATATTAATATGGTTGCTTCTGTTTGATCGATGCATCCTCTAATCTACCCTCCCCTTATTTGGCCCCTTCCTGCTTCCATTTTACCCATATTTATCCTCCACAATCCACTATTTCAACCGTATTTGGCCCCTTGTTTCCTCCACCTCCCCTATATTTGGCCCTTTATGCCCCTATTTTCCAGTATTTTCCCTTATCGACTCCTATTTCCCAGAATTTGCTCATATTTGCGCTTATTAATACCTATATGCACCTTCATTCACCTCAATATGTTCCCATTCGCCAAAAATACTCCTTACTTGCTCCTTTTCTGCTTCATTTCACTCATGTTTTCCGTTTCTTGACCTCAATGCAACCGAAATAAATTGGGAAATTCTCCAGTGAATTCCCTAAAATCTGGGAAATGGGCGTTTCTGATTGGTCAATAGATGAACCAATCAGCATCGAGTATTCTCCAACTTTGAAATTGATGATTTTGATTGGTCAAAGGATGAACCAACCAGAAGGGAGTATTCCCATTTATTGAAATGGACGCATCTTAATGGTCAATGGATGAACCAATCAGCATCAAGTATTACCTAATTTTGAAATGGACACTTCTGATTGGTCAATGGACTTACCAATCAGGATCGAGTATTCCCCATTGATTGAAATGGACGCTTCTGATTGGTCAATGGACCGACCAATCAGGATCGAGTATTCCCCATTGATTAAAATGGACGCTTCTGATTGGTCAATGGATTGGCCAATCAGGATCGAGTATATCCCATTGATTGAAATGGATGCTTCTGATTGGTCAATGGACTGACCAATCAGGATTGAGTATTCCCCATTGATTGAAATGGACGCTTCTGATTGGTCAATGGACCGACCTTTGTGGTCGCATTTTCCTTTGTTGACACCTACTTGCCTAAATGCGCCCATATTTCCACTTATTCATTGCTATAAGCTCCCTCAATTAACCTTATTTTTCTTGTTTGCCCCTGATTCCCCTCATTTGGCCCCTTCATGTCCCTATTTCATCCATATTTGGCCCCTACTAACCCCTTTCTCACCCATATTTGTCATTTCTCCCCTGCATTGTACCCATTTTTGGCCTTTTTTGCCCCTTTGAATTCCCTAAAATCTTGGAAATTCCCTAAAATCTGGGGAATTCATTAAAATCTGGGTAATTCCCTAAATTCTGGGAATTCTCTAAATTCTGGGGAATTCCCTAAATTCTGGGGAATTCCCTAAAATCTGGGGAATTCCCTAAAATCTGGGGAATTCCCTAAAATCTGGGGAATTCTCTAAATTCTGGGGAATTCCCTAAATTTTGGGGAATTCCCTAAATTCTGGGGAATTCCCTAAAATACTGGCGAATTCCCTCGAATTCTCCCCTGCATTTCACCCATTTTTGGCCCCTTTTTGGCCCTTTCCCCCCCTGTGTGCTCGTATTTTCCCTTATTGACACCTATCTGCCTGAATTCGCCCATATTTCCATTTATATATTGCTATAAGCGCCCTCATTTAACTTTATTTTTCTCATTTACCCCTAATTCCCCTTATTTAGCCCTAATGGCCCTATTTTGCACTAATTTCCACTTATTTATAGCTATATGCGGCTCCATTTACCTTTATTTACCTGGTTTGCCCCTAATTCCCCTTATTCGGCTTCTTCATGCCCCTATTTCACCCATATTTAACCTTTACCTAACCCTCTCTTACCCATATTTGGCCTTTTCGCCCCTGCATTTCACCCATTTTTGGCCCCTTTTTTGGCCCTTTCCTCCCTTTCTTTTTTGGCCTTTTCGCCCCTGCATTTCACCCATTTTTGGCCCCTTTTTTGGCCCTTTCCTCCCTTTCTTTTTTGGCCTTTTTTGTGTTCATATCTTTTCTGATTAATATATTTGTTTGAATTTTCCCATATTTCCACCTAATTTTTTTTAAAGGCGCCCTTATTTCACTTTATTTTTCTCGATTGCTCCTAATTCCTTTAATTTTTCCCATTTATGATTCTATTTCGCCCATATTTGCTCCTACTTAACTCCTATCTTACTCATATTTGGCCTTTTCGCCCCTGCATTTCACCCATTTTTGGCCCTTTCCGTCTTTTTGTGCTCGTATTTTCTCTGATTGACACCTATTTGCTTGAATTTGCCCATATTCCCACCTAATTATTCATATAAGCGTCCTTATTTGACTTTATTTTTCTTGTTTGCTCCTAATTCTTTTTATTTTTCCCCTTTATGACCTTATTTCGCCAATATTTGCCCCTACTTAATCCCTATCTTACCCATATTGGGTCTTTTCGTACCTGCATTTCACCCATTATTGGCTTTTTCCGCCTTTTTGTGCTCGTATTTTTTCTAATTGATACCTATTTGCTTCAGTTGCCCCATTTTTACTTAATTATTCATGTCAGCGCTTTCACAAAATTTTTCTCGTTTGCTCCCAATTTCTTTTATTTTTCCCCTTTACGACCCTATTTCGCCCATATTTGCTCCTACTTAACCCATATGTTACCCATATTGGGCCTTTCCGCCCCTGCATTTCACCCATTTTTGGCCCTTTCCGTTCTTTTGTGCTCGTATTTTTTCATATAAGCGCTTTCACAAAATTCTCCCCCTGTGTGCTCAGATTTTCCCTTATCGACACCTATCTGCTTGAATTCCTTCATATTTCCACTTATTTATTTCTATAAGCGCCCCCATTCAACTTTATTTTTCTCATTTACTCCTAACTCCCTTTATTTGGATTAATAATTGGTTAATAAAGTAACTAAATAATTAATAACATTAACATTTTTGTGTTCATATCTTCTCTAATTAATATATTTGTTTGAATTTGCCCATATTTCCACCTAATTTTTCTTAAAGGCGCCCTTATTTCACTTTATTTTTCTCGATTGCTCCTAATTCCTTTAATTTTTCCCATTTATGATTCTATTTCGCCCATGTTTGCTCCTACTTAACTCCTATCTTACCCATATTGGGTCTTTCGCACCTGCATATCACCCATTTTTCGCCCTTTCCGTCTGTTTGTGCTCGTATTTTCTCTGATTGACACCTATTTGCTTGAATTTGCCCATATTCCCACCTAATTATTTATGTAAGTGTCCTTATTTGACTTTATTTTTCTCGTTTGCTCCTAATTCCTTTAATTTTTCCCATTTATGATTCTATTTCGCCCATGTTTGCTCCTACTTAACTCCTATCTTACCCATATTGGGTCTTTCGCACCTGCATATCACCCATTTTTCGCCCTTTCCGTCTGTTTGTGCTCGTATTTTCTCTGATTGACACCTATTTGCTTGAATTTGCCCATATTCCCACCTAATTATTTATGTAAGTGTCCTTATTTGACTTTATTTTTCTCGTTTGCTCCTAATTCTTTTAATCTTTCCCCTTTATGACCCTATTTCGCCTATATTTGCCCCTACTTAAGCCCTATCTTACCCATATTAGGTCTATTCGTACCTGCATTTCACCCATTTTTGGCCCTTTCCTCCTTTTTGTGCTCGTATTTTTTCTAATTGATACCTATTTGCTTCAGTTTCTCCATATTTCCACTTAATTATTCATATAAGCGCTTTCACAAAATTTTTCTCGTTTGCTCCCAATTTGCTTTATTTTTCCCCTTTATGACCCTATTTCGTCCTTATTTGCCCCTACTTAACCCATATCTTACCTATATTGGGCCTTTCCGCCCCTGCATTTCACCCATTTTTGGGTCTTTCCGTCTTTTTGTGCTCGTATTTCTTCTTATTGACACTTATTTGTTTGAATTTGCCCATATATCCACCTAAATATTCATAAAAGCGACCTTATTTTACTTTATTTTCCTCGTTTGCTCCCAATTCCTTTTATTTTTCCCCTTTATGACCCTATTTCGCCCACATTTGCCCCTACTTAACCCATAATTTACCCATCTTTGGACTTTTCCTTCCTGCATTTCACTCGTATTTTACCCATTTTTTTGTTTTTTTCCTCCCCTTTGTGCTCGTAATTCTCTTATTGACACTAATTTGCCTGAATTCGCACTAATTTCCACTTATTTACAGCTATATGCGGCTAGATTTACCTTTAATGACCTGGTTTTCCCCTAATTCCCCTTATTTGGCCTGTTTATGCCCCTATTTCACCCATATTTAACCTTTACCTAATCCCTCTCTAACCAATATTTGGCCTTTTAGTCCTTGCATTTCACCCATTTTTGGCCCTTTCCGTCGTTTTGTGCTCGTATTTTCTCTGATTGACACCTATTTGCTTGAATTTGTCCATATTCCCACCTAATTATTCATATAAGCGCCCTTATTATACTTTATTTTTCTCGTTTGCTCCCAATTCCTTTTATTTTTCCCCTTTATGACCCTATTTCGACCATATTCGCCCCTACTTAACCCCTATCTTACCCATATTTGGCCTTTTCTTCCCTGCATTTCACCCGTATTTTACCCCTTTTTTTTGGCCCTTTCCTCCCCTTTATGCTCGTAATTCTCTTATTGACACTAATTTGCCTAAATTCGCACTTATTTCCACTTATTTATAGCTATATGCGGCTCCATTTATCTTATTCACCTGGTTTGCCCCTAATTCCCCTTATTCGGCCTTTTCATGCCCCTATTTCTTCCATATTTAACCATTACCTAACCCTCTCTTACCCATATTTGGCCTTTTCGCCCCTGCATTTCACTCATTTTGTGGACCTTTTCGCCAGCCGGGGGGGGAGAGGGGGGGGAAACCCCCAAAACCCCCCTATAAAAAAATTGTTTATATAATGCATGTAATGCATATAATGCATAAACTACATATATTACATTTACTATATAATAACTATTTCAGTGCTATACACATATCTACTACAATACGTGATTTATATGCTAAATACATGTTATACCACCAAAATATAGTACGTACAATAGTACAGTACGTATAAACATAATATAAAGTCTATATACAGTACGTACTTTATAGAGTCCATCCGGGGGGGGGAGAGGGGGGGAAACAAAAGCAGCTATATAAGTAAATTAAAATTTACTAATAAAAAAATCGCTCTGTTTATTTCTAGATCCACACTGAGCATCTCTGTGTTTTGTTTTTGTTTTTGTTTTTTTTTTCTTTTCTTTTTTTTTATCTGCAACGGTTCAAAAGTCACCAACGGGGGGGGGGGGGCTGTTGCGAAACACCGTGCATTGTGATGAATAATTACATCAATATTGATACGTAACAATTTTACTTATTTCGTAATCCCAAATTACAGACGAACGAGTTAAAAAAATATCAAAAAAAAAATTCATTGAAATCAGTTGAGTACATCTCGAGATATTTGCAAATGAAAATATTTGGGTTTAAAAGAGCCTTGTCGTAGACTTGCCTTTTTTAAGCGGTACGTGGTCAGTAAAAAAAAAAATAATGAATACAAAATAAATAGTAGTAATCTCGTCGAGGGAAGAACCGAGAAACAAGAGTAATTCATAGTAGGAAGATCGAGGAGAATCAATCAAGAGGCGAGGATGTGTGAGTGTGATTTTGAGAGTAACCATACGATAAATTGCAGCAGGTAAAGATGGGCAGTCAAATGGGTGAATAATTGAGTAGGAAATTGGCCGTCCGGTGGAGGTCCGTAAGCGATAGGTAATAATAAGATAAGGAAAAGAAGAAAGAAGACAAGAGGAGTGCCGAAAAACAAAGACGGAGCACGTTGTGGTGGGCGAGGGGAAGTAACGCACGGCGCGTTCGTCAACTGAAGCATCGAGCGTAGAGAAGAAACCGAAACAACAAAGACGCACAATATCAACTCAAACAACAACAACAATGCATCCAAGCATTCCAAGCATAATCACGCTGATCAAAAAATGTACGAGTGTGGGGAAAAGATTAGTTTAAGTTGAAACTAAGAATTGATTAGTTGGAATTGAAACAAATTATTACATTAGTTCCACCCGCAGTCGAAAATAATTCGGAACGCAACTAACCGAGAAAAAATTAGTTGCGACTAACCCTTGGAACTAACAACTTATTTTTTCTCATCGCAAATTAGTCGGTCGGCCGGCCCGAATTAGTTCGGCGAGAAAACTGAACTAATTTTTCAGTTGCCGGTTAGTTAACTAATATTCGACGATTTATTTTTCAATTAATTTTTAGTTGCCCGAAAAACTTATTTTCGTGCCCAAGTCTGCCCCTGGACAGCTTCCTCGCTGCGGCTGTGGAATTGACTCTGGAATAACTTATTTACCTATCCTAAAAAGTTCGTTGCGTGTACAAAATTTTTCACTGGAAGCTTCTTCAAATTTTGGAAACTATAGGTCCATATGGAACTTTGCTTTTCCAACACGAAAAATGATATCGACCGACGGCAACAGAAAAAAAAAAGAAATAATATGACAATGCGTTATAGTGAATAATGGCATAGTTTTAACTGTAAACTTTCGATACTTTTCAAGAAAATAAATGGGGAGAGGGGGAATTAAAATCCACAAACCTCTTAAACCTCCACACCTACTAATCTATACCCCTAGAATGCTTGATGTGTAAAGGGCACTTGAAATGGTTTGTTCTGTATATTAAAGGATTATTGTTTCATGAATTCGCAAGTGTTCCATTTATGCATATTACGTATCTACATCGTGACAATCGCAACAAGTGCTGACAGCACCTAAAACGGAAAAAAAGAAGAAAAAAAAACTGTTTATTATTTAGAATCACGGCTTTTCCGAATATGACACTTTTTGACTTCAAAAGAACGCAACCTCATGTTTGATCCCTGAACAAGCCGTTTAAAAGGTGGAGGGATTTAGAAATATCTATTGTCTATAGTTTATGTGGGTAAAAAAGATCGAGCCTTATCAAATAATTTTCTCTTTTCAGCTTTCAATGGGTTTGTTGCAAACTTTTGCTACAGTGCTATAGAGTTTTGATTCTGATGTAAAATTGTCTGAAAATTACATTGGCGGCATCAAATAGTCATAAAATCCACTAATAAACCCAAAAAACGCATTATAAAGAAAGCCAAAATTGCAGTCGTAAAGCCGAACAATCTGTGCACGCGCACGACGAACATCAGAGATAGGTGACCCATTCTCCCCTTTTTCGTTAAGGGGGGGGGGGGGATGAGAAAATATCTCTACAGTCAAACTGTGATTTTAAAAATGTGCATGGTCAAGATGTTGTCTTTTGTGAAGGGGGCGGGGGGGGAAGCAAAATATCAAAAACAGGGTGTTTCAAAACTTGAGTGCCAAACTTATGGAGTGTATTTTTGGGGTCAACATACATATATATAAGACTTTATTTTCCTACATGAGTATGTGCTGCAATTGTTTCTCTTCTGAGCTAGAGCCCTCCAAAGTTTTGAAAACAAAAAACAAAAAACAAACACAAAAAAACAACGCCTTTGACTCATCTCCTTATAGATACATCTGATCTAAATTTATTTTTTTCATAATTTCTCACCAAACAAGCTCAATTGGACAGCACTTGTCACAAAAGAACCGAGTGACATTTTTGATAAAATTGAGTTATTGATTGATAGAGCTAGCAATACTGAATCTCGAAGCAACAAGTGCTTCTTCTGTAATAACAACTATTTCCCGTCAAAATTCCAGGTAAAAGTGAGCTGGTGAGCCTCATTGATGTCATTGTCCATATGATGAAATAAAATGAGAACTTGGTTCCTTTGGCTGATTAGGTTTAACCTTAATCCGAGTCACGTAAGGAACCAACTCCGACTTGGTTCCTTTCAGTGGCGGCTCGTGCGATTTGGCAACCATGCTTTTTTACCATTTAAACCTATGCAAAAGTATCGATATCTTGGGGGTGCATTGCACCTCCTGAAGATCGATTGTTTTACATAGTTTTAAATGGAGGGATTCCACTGTTGCCACATTGCACGAGCCGCCACTGGTTCCTTTTATAGAATTGGGAACGGACTTAAGTCCGGATTAACGGATTTTAAAATAATCAACAGTGTAAACCAACTCTGCCGTTTGGTTTCTCTTAGAGTTTCGTTTTTCGTGATTATGCCAAAAAAAAAAGAAGAAAGGAACCAAGTCACTTTAAACGCTAAAAATTAAGTACCTTTCCTACATAGTAAACTCCACTTTTCCGGTGTTGAAATGCAAAAACACAACACGGTAGTTGAATGAAATCAAAACGTAAGTAATTCCAAGTTTTTTGTTTAAATGCTAGCTCTTCAACTTTGGACTCAATTTTCTCGAGATCAGCTCCATGTTGAATGCTGTCTAATTATTATCATTGCTAGCAAAAGCATTAAAGCTGTTCAGACTTTAGTGGCACGCTTTTCCAACACCTGCGTGTTGGAATTTTCCCTGCTTGTTTTTTTTTTTTTTTTTTTTTTTTTTTTTTTTTTTTTTTTTTAATATTAATAGTTTTCTGAGAAAAAAAAATAGGTAAACTTACTTTAAAATCCACCCTCGTATTTATTCTTTATTTTTATTGAATAAATAAAACATTGCACAGTCTTAAAACGTTGCAATAGCTATTATGCTCGTTTTGAAACAAAGTTCTCTTTGGTAATTTCCAAAATGGCGTTAACTCTTTCAACATGTTCGTACAGGGTCGAAATGGTTTTTTTTATTGAAAGTGCGCTGTTTTTTAAGTATACTCCAGAAAAAATAATGATAACCCTGGCGGTCTGTTTCTCACCTCCCTTAATCTTCCTCCCGTAATAATTGAAGGGAAAAAGGAGCGGAACAACATGATTCAATTATACAAGAGTGAATTTCGCCAAGCTGTATAGCCTCCACTTCCCCTGCTCAATGTATTATTCTAATCATTATACCCATAAAAAGTCGGCTTGAGCGAGAAGCTGAAGGGAGGAAGTTGAATTGGTGTGGGGGGGGAGGAGAAGGGATAGGACGCCTGAATATTTTTAATACTTTAAATAAAATATTCGTTTTGCTGCGATGATGTCAAAGTTTTAAGGAAATGAAGAATATCCAACCGGTGCGGTGTGTGCGTACCGTATTCCGTAAACACTCCCCTCTCCCCCCCCCGGTTCTGGTTAGCTGTGTCATTTACAATGGTTCCAACTCTCACCGTTTCCGGGAGAGTGAAAAGTTCCCCGGCGGAAAATTAAATATTGAAAAACCCTTTTATCTCATGCACCATAGCTGTGATGCCAAATTTGAGCATCGTTTTTTTCATTCTTCTTTCAAGTAAATCTGTTAAAGTTTAATGTACTGTTTGGGGCACCTTATGAGCACACAGGGAAACATATTTTGTCAATTAAAGAGGTGGAAACACTAATTGAGGTAATCTCTGGAAGAATGAAGGTCAATAAAATGTTTTATGCATGTAATAAAAAACAAAAACAAAAACTCAATGAAAGAAAACTCGGATTTTAACTTTTCAGCAGGCGAATTGTAAGAACCTATACGAATATACAGTATTGCATTAGGTTTTCAAGTACAATTAATTCTTTATATAGTATACAAAGAAGTAATGTTATAAATGCGTCATAAACATTCATGTCGGTTCTCCTTTAAAAAATAAAATTTTGTAGAGAAATTTTGAAACGTCGCATTTGAGTTAGGCCCGTTAGAAACTAGATTACCCTTTTTAACCCTTTTAGACCTGGAGTCCATTCCAATGGACATTTGAATAACATGTAGTCTTATGGACAACAACAAAAAAGAAATACAATATGCGCATCAATTTAGATGAGGAAACAGCGCTGAAATCAACAATGTTGGTTAAAAATCCGTTTCTGAAAAAAATGATTTTCAGGTCTGAAAGGGTTATAGCGGCTTGGCGCACGGGGGTATCTTTTCCAAGATGAAATGGAAAAAATAGGGAGTCTAGAGTTTTGGGCTCTGCCAGAGAAGTAGAGGATGCGATCTTGCAAATACTTCTGTTTACATTCAGAGCGACATTGGTCAGAGGTTACCAATAGACCAAATCCAGATAAATAAGCGAATTAGCGAAACTGGTCTCGCGAAAGGCAAGACTGGGTCACTAAAAATCAATCGCGAAAGGCGAGGGATGACTGTATTGATAACAAAAAAATTAGGGTCATATTCCTGTCAACCCCCCTCCGGCCCACCCTCGCCCCTAAACTTTGACCCTCGAAGGCTGTCCAGTGTCCAGTGCCCTGCCTACCTTTTTGGCTCGAAAACTTCCTTCATAAAAGGCTAGTTTCTTTTTTTTTTTTTTTTTTGTTTGTTTTTTTTTTGTTTTTGTTTGTTTTGTTTTTTTTTTTTTATAAATGAAAACTGATGGAACGGGCTCAGCTCGGTTCCTTACGGTTGGTCTGAAATAACCACAATCGGATGGCCGCCGCGACTATTGAGAGTGATCGGCTCGTTCTGTTATGTTTCGACCGAAAGCTCGAACCGCGCTGGCTAGCCTCAATAATAAAAAAATGTAGCGTTCCATCTGGTTCCATCGTGTACCATCGAGTTCCGTCGCGATCCTGTTGAAAAAAAAGGAAAAAAAGAAAAATAAATTAGCCTGCAAGGACTCCAGTTTACTCGGGATCTATTTATGATTTTTTCGAAGTTCTTTCAATGTTTTATTTCCAAAGTTCGCAAAGAATACATAGCGCAATAGTACGAAAAGAAGAAAACTTTCAAGCCTTTCCCCTCTCCCCGTCCGTCCAAATTTTTAGGGTGGTATTGGTGGACAACAGACACGATGAAAATATAAAAGAAACTTTCGAGACATCTGTTGACAAACGGATGAGTCGATTCAGTATCGATGATATTTTTTTTTTTTTTTTTTTTTTTTTCCGGATTTCACCGAGCGACGACGATGTCTTTTGGGTGACTGTTTGAAAAGCAATATCGTCTCATCTTTCTATTGGTCCCGACTCCTCTGCTCCGGTTCTCCGCGTCAAGCGCGCGATGTTGTTGAACTCGAGAAACGTTCCCTAAACTGTACAATTCATCGATCTCACGGCATTGGCACCACTCGCATTCCGAGGGAAAGAGAGGACACGGGGGTGTCGGGGATGGGGGAAATTTCGCGAGAGCGAGCTTTCGAGCGCTCTCTCTCTCTCTCTCTCTCTCTCTCTCTCTCTCTCTCTCTCTTTCATTTTATCTCTATCTCTCTCTGTCTCCTCCACTCTGTCTGTCTCTGTCATTCTATCTCTATCTCTATCTCTCTCTCTCTCTCTCTCTCTCTCTCTCTCTCTCTCTCTCTCTCTCTCTCTCTCTCTCTCTCCCTCTCTCTCTGTGTCTCCTTCACTCTGTCTGTCTGTCTCTTTCATTCTATCTCTATCTCTCTCTTTCTCTATAGGAGTACCATAAAAAGTAATGGCGCGCATTGTAAGTTTCCAAGCGTCAGGGCAAATGACCAATACGTGAGGATGGTTTTTCGTCCAACGAACGCATAACGGCGAGGCGCGTCGCGTCGCGGCTGGCGGCGGCGACGGTATTGGCTGCTGCTTACGGTCGCCACTCGACGGCTTCGCCCCAGAAAGTGCCAGCACTGCCAGCTGAGGAATGCACAAAGTTCCGGATCCGAGCTTCCCGGGATTATCCTGTATATCCTGGCGATGTTATGTCCTTATGGAGCGATTACTTGCCCAAAGGATGTCGAAAGATAACTTTTTAGTTTGAGGTTTTCTTGTAAATATGACGTGTTATCTTCGAGAGGAGGCGCAATCGCGTTTCGGCGGGGCGATTGAAATTCACGGGGTGCCGTCGCCTCAGTCTGTGTGAAGCCACCGCACCGTAGGTTGATGGTTATGATTTCCTGGACCTTGGTTTCATGATCGAAATTCAGGATCACCATACCAAAAAATTATCGTAATTATTGATTTCATGGCTTGAAATGACTCAAGGTATACACAGTTTTTGGCAAGGATAAGAACAGGCAACACCAATAAAAGCGTTTACAAAGTAAAACACAAAAACTTTTCACATCCCGAAATAATCATTCTCCGATCCATTGTGCGACATTTTGTGGATCAAACCGTGGTAATTTTCTGACAGAATATCAAAATTTATTTTTCGCTTTCTGTTCTTGAACTTTTAAGAGTGAATTTTAGTAATTTTAAGCACGCGATTCGTTATATTTGCTTAAGTTTTCATTTTCAAATCAATTAAGCTCTTGCAAGGTTTTGCAGTTGCTAAATGGATAATGATATCACTGCTGCAATTAAATGCTGCAAAAATAACAATGAGACCATGTAAAAAGTCTACAACTCACTCCTCGCGCAGAAAAAACTTAATGAACTCAAAGTTCAGATGGAACACTCGTTTTCGCACCCCAAACGAAAGAGCATGTAGTCAACTGAATTAAGTGCCGCCTTTCCCGCTTATTATTGGCAACATGGACATTTTTTTTTTTGGGGGGGTATCACTGTGTTCTATCGCGATGAAATCTGTAAGAGCTAACCTCCAAAATAACCGTTTAAAAACCTAATGCGAACAATCTGATTGTTCCAATTCTTAGGTCGTGCTATTTTGTTTCGGGTGCAAAAAGTGTGTAGTAAGCATGCAAACGAGGAGGGTGGTTCATTTCAACTTGATTGGCTAAGTTTTTTCGGCGATGAGTGAAATATCGACCTTTTTAATGGTCTCATCTTTATTTCCGTATTGTGGTTTACGTCCGCCGTAATCGGCCATTTACCAACACCCAACAGAAAAACTTTTACACGAGCTCCATGCATTGTCAAAGCAAAAGTTCGCAACTGACCCAGTACTATTGAGAATTACTACTTTAAATTGTGAATTGAAAACTGCCCGCACTATTTGAACGATAGTCCACGTATTATAAGTGTGTGTCTGCGATAAGATTGCACCCACCTGTAAAGCAGTGGCGTATACCGTGCAAGTTGGCAACGTTGCATTGTGTCCATTTAAACCCATGCAAAGGGTCGAGAGTGAAGGTGTTCGCCGAACACCTTACTTACAGTCCGATGTTTTTCATGGGTTCAAATGGACGAACTGTAACGTTGCCAAATTGCACGCTACGCTACTGCTGTAAAGCGCAAGCCTCCCTCCGCGTGTCATCGCCATAAAGTGCAAACAGTGAGGACCGATTACGATGTCAAGAGAAATCTGGGTACCGAAATTGCATACCACACAGATTGAAGGCTATTTTTCCGGATCACTGACATACATTGATGGGGTCCGGCGAAGAAGGCGAGAGAAAACAGTAATGTAGAATCAAACGTTAGTCTAGCTAGAGCTCGTTTCAGAAGCATGGGCGCCCGCAGAAAAATTTCCAAGGGGGGGGGGGTGAAAATTGTTGAACCTCAATGGAAGGTCTAGTAGACCCCCCCCCCCTAAGGGAAAAAGGGAAAACTTTTTTTCATCCAAATAGTGTACACTTATTAAGCCATGGTAGGTGTATAGAATAATAGTAATAATTTTGACGTGTTTGATATAATGGATAAAGAGACAGCAGACGAAAATGATATCAAGGAAAATGTTTAACTCGAACATTCCTTGCGAAAAATGAGTTAAAATTACAAAATAAACAAATAATGAAGTTTGATAACAATTAATCCTTTGATTAACATTGCATTTTCTTTTATCCTTTCATTTTTTACCGTGAAATTTTGACTTTTTTGAATTCCGGGGGGGGGGGGGGCAAGTGCCCCCTCTTGCCCCCCGCTGCGGGCGCCCATGTTCAGAAGTGATGTTGGAGCTTATCTGGTAATCTTTGGTGAGTTTTCGATTTTCATTCCATCAAATCGAAGCAAAACTTGCGCCTGAGACTTTGACTGTTTGATTTTAAAGCGTTCATCAATGAAAATCCAAGGCCGCAATTCAATTTCAGTCATTTCCATCATTGAGTATGAAAGATAATGTTTAAAATTTTCAAAGATTATCAATTGAGCTCCGCCTCCATTGTTAAAACGAGCTCTATAGAACAACAGTTGTAAAATTATTACTTTGAGCGACTCTTCCTACTCGCAGGAAATGGGATTGCATATCCCGCTAATTGAAGGCGCTTTATTCGAATAGGGGAACACTAAACAGTTCTTAATAGAATCCCAGCTCCAAGCACTACGCAATATGTAAAGTGCTACCGTTTTGGGTACAGTTAGCGGTGTTGCCAGATTTTTCAATAAATTACCAACTGTTACATTAGATCCGTAAAATGGCAAGGCTGATAATTTTGGAAATTCCCGAAATAATCAACGATAATTCAAGATTATACGGATCAGTTAAACAAGTAAATTTACTTATTTATTTTTATTTTATTTTTATTTTTCTACATTTTGTCATTTTTTCTCCCCCAAATGCACACAACATAATCGAAGCGCCCCCCCCCCTCTCTGAATGTGAAAACACAGCAGAGTAAAGAATCTCATTAAATACGCCAATAAAATATCACTGGGCCGATTTTGGTTTGGCATCATGGCATGGACCTTGGACGGTCTCGTGCCTTGCTCATCGATGTCTTGAAACTGCCGATTTGCTGACAAATCAAAGACAACGGGATATATTTTCCCAAATATTACTTATACAAACAAAAAAAGCATAAGCAATGTCTTGTCCTTGTAAACCCCATTTAAACCCAAAAATTGTTTTATTTGGTAATACTGAATAAGTAACCTGTTAAAATAAGTTTATTAGAGGCCCAGAACTACCAACAAAATATTTTTTTTTTTTTTTCCGCATTACGTGTTACTAATATCCTATAGAGTGCCCTTTCAATCCATAGTTAGTCCTATTAACGATAGAGCGCGCTCACATTAATCAAATATGTAAGTGGGCCGAAAAAGACCCGTTGCACTGAGAAAAATTTTACGATTTAATTCAACCGGACGTCTTGTTAAAACTTACTTGACCGGAATTCCTGTTGAAAAAACAAGAATTTCTCGGAAAAATAACGGGAACTCCGGTTGAAAAAGTATTTACAAGACGTCCGGTTGCTGCCCGTGTGGGATCAAATGGGATTAAATAATGGTAAAATCACCGGCCGTAATACAATCCGGCATACTAAGGGGATCTGAAAATTACTGAAATCCTGCGTTGAAAAAAGCGCGTTCGGACATTAACTTCGCGTCTAAAGTGCGTATTCGAAAAAAAAAGCGGCAACCGCGGATGATCAGATCGGCACGGCCGGCGAGCGAGCGAAACGCAGAGCGGTTTTATCAATGAAATATTTTAATATAAACGAGTGCGTATGTGTAAGTGAGACAGATGTAGGTGATAAAATTGTTGAGGGTGGGCCGCGCGTGAAGCGGCGCGACGCGTGGCGTGGCTCTCTACCCGACTCCGCGTATCGTTCCGTGTCGTGCCGCGCCGCGCCGTTCCGTTCCATTCGTTCCGTTCCGTTCGGCCTCGGTCCGCGTTCCTCTGTTCCTATATTTGCTTTGCGCGCTTCGGTTCAACCGTTCAACCGGGCAGCAGCAGCAAGCATAGCACAGCCACCGAAGCGCGAGGCACTCTTCTAGACGGTCGCGCAAACTCCGCGAGCTCTCGCGCGTCTCTAAGCGGCGCGGCGTTTGTGTGACACAGAGTGAGAACTACCGCCGCCGTAGATCGATGTGACGTCACTCTTTACACTCACCGACACACACAGGCACGGTTTAACGTAGACTGGCGACCAACTCCAACTCCAACTCGCACAAGCAACCACACCACCACCACCACCAACAAGCTCTCAAGCAAGCACAGCACCAGAGCAGCACCAGAGCCAGCGCGCAAGAGAAGTGGTCTTGCCTTTTTGGAAAGTTGTTACTATTCTCAGTATTCCACTGCCGTCGGTCGCTTGCTTGCTCCGCTCGGCTCGTTTCGTTCCATTCGCCGTTTCGCGGTTCAGTTCAGTATACCATTCCTCTCGCCGACCGTTGGACGTTTCGGCGGACGGCTTCGTCTCTCCGCTGAGAGCTCCTTCGTCTCGTCTGTGGCTCGTTTCTTTCTCTATAGCGCCCCGTTGCCCCAGTGTGCTTCTCTTCTGTGAATGTGCTTCCTCTCTCTCTTTCTCTCACTCTCACTGTCTTTATGTCATGCCGTCTGTCGGCTAAACTCCTTTCTCTCTCACTCTTATACCCTTTTAACGTAATCTTATCATTAACCCCCTCCCCCATCCTAAAGTTATTTTCACGCGCTTGGATTTGTTCACTGGTGTTACTGATACCCCCCGGTGCGCGGTGAGGTGCCCCCCTTTTTTTCACACTCCGTATCTTCTTTTTGATGGATTGTTTATGGTGCGCTTGACAAACCGTGTTTCGAAACCGATTTCATTACTGAAGTTTTGATTTTTTTTTTGTGGTATTTTTCAATAGGGAGGTTTTTTGAGAAAATCCGTTCATTTCGCCCTGTGTTTTCGACCTCCTCCCTAGTTTTTCGCCCCCTGTTACGGAACTACCGACGACTTTGATGTTGATGTTCTGGCGCCAATTGGCCTTCTCTGGCTTTCGAAATCGCCTCTATTGACGCAACTCTGCATTTTGCGGCGTTGATTCGACCCGAACCTTCGAACAGACACCTGTATTAATTAGCAGACGTTATTTGAATACTGTCTCTCTTCGTTGGCTCCAACTCCCAAATATGGATCGTGGTGAAAATTAAATGAAACCGATTCGGTCCCTCTGACCGTAAGGCTAAAAACCGAAACTTTCTGCCGCTTGTCTGACCGCGAACTGTTTCAAATCGTCGTTTTTCGAGCACATGTGCTCTGAAATCTATTGTGTTCACAAGACCAGCACCCATAATTATTATTGCTTGTGCAACGGATGGATTTTCAAAATCGGTTCGGTCCACTGTGTTACTTCGGCTCATCATAATCTATATTTTACGTGTGTGTGAGTGTCTGTGAAATTGTGCGAATTTTACCGTTTGTATAATCTGGTATCGTGACAAGTGTGATGTAAACATGACAAGTGGGTGATCCCTTTTTCTTCTCTCTTCGCGACAACATTCTCCCCCTTTGTCGTTTACGTTTTGTGCGTGTGTGTTTTTATGTGTGTGTAATGATTCCAATGGAGTTTTAACGAAATGCATTTTAAGTGCGATGCGTGGAAGATTCTACGGATTTTCGTAAGGGAATTCACTTTAAAGTGATGCTGAGTTGTGCTCTCCGTTTGTTGCTAACATGTAAGTCGCACATAGAACTTTTTTCGCTTTTAAATCGCTTGCTTCACATATTTTATGGGTCCCCTCCCCCTTCTTTTCTTATTCAATTTGTAAGATGTGTTTTGTTTCGTACCCCCTCCCCGTATTCTCGCAGCACCCTCTACCGCGGGCATCGTTTTCAGGCGTTTTTCTGCCCGCTTTTTATCATTCGCGCGCGTGTTGCAACAGCTCTCAGGCTTTTTTTATGACATCTGCCTGAGATATCTTTCCCATAAGGAGGGAAACAAGGGATCCAATTCAATTTACTCGCCTTGAAAATTTCCAAACGCTCTGATACACTTCCCCCAAACTTGACTTTTTTTTTTTTTCTCTCTCGGAGGGGACGTCAGAAAGTCTGCAGATCACATTCTTTTTCCTCGAGCTTTCGGTGAGCTAGTATCTGTCCTTTTAAATTAAAAAGGATCAAAACGCATATCCTATCACTGCGAAGACCCTTTCTAGCCCGAAATTTTTTGAATGCTCCTTCCTTCGCGTATAACACGTTTAGGGGTGAATGTGCCCGCAACGGTGCAGCGGAGCAAGGCGCGACCCCCCCCCCCCCCCCCCTACGCTGTTATAAATGAAATGAAACACATTTTTTACACGTTTTAAATTCTTTTTATCTTCCCTCTTTATTTAGATGTTCTCAAGTTTCAAAGGAGAGCCCCCAGAAAATGTCCCCTTCCGTTCCGACATTGCGTAGACGCAGGTATATAGTTTTCAAAGTTCTCCTCTTCCCCCTAATTCTTTTCTGTTTTGTAAATTATGCTTCATTTCCTTGTTTCCACCCAAAAAAATGTAATTACTATTAGGGGTGGTCAAAAATCTCGCGCAGAGGCATCCGTCTGGATCCAGGAAATCGTATTTTTTTTCTCTCTCTTTGCCCACTTGAAAGCATGCGTTAGAAAAGGATAGAGTACTTGGCGTTTTGGCCCCTTCAATTTTGCCGTGTTTCAGGGACTATGAGCGCCTCCCCCTGTCCCCATCACCTGTATGTCCCCTTGGATGACGTCAACGAGGCCTCTCCACCAATCAAAAAGCTAGATTTCTTCCGTGGCGTCGCCTGCAAGCTGGCAACGCTGCATTTTATCCATCTAAACCCAAGGAAAAGATCGCGCGAATTATTGTGCGGGGAAAACCTTTGGATTCGAATTTCTTCCTGCGGTTCAAATGGACAAGGTACCACACTACCAGATTACGTGCAAAGCAGTTGCGTAGCGTGCAATTTGGCAACGTTGTAGTGTGTCCATTTAAACCCAAAGAAGAGATCGAACTCGAAGGTGTTCACGGAACACCCGATAGTTCGATCTTTTTCATAAGTTCAAATGGACGGAGTGCAAAGTTGCCAAATTGCACGCTACGCCACTGATGCAAAGTCATTGCGATTCACTTTCTATCGAGTCAATAATGAATTACAGTTATGAAGGCTCAAAATATCTTGATAATGCTACCTCGATCTTTTAGAAAAAGTAAAAAATAAATAAATAAAGAAAAAAAAATCGGAATTCTAAAAAATTCTGGACGCGTCGTTAAAAAGATTGGAGTCAATGTAAATCACTTGAAAAAAAATGTAATTTTATTTGAGTTTTATTCAAATCCAGGCAATCCAGCCCATAATTTAAAATGTTAACAAGTCACTCCTCAAATCCTCGCCACGAGGCGCTAAATCAGAGCTGCCGATTTGCGTAGATTTAATGGCATTTTGAAATTCACCGAAGATTCCACTGGTTGAGAAAAGATTACAGAGTTTAGTTCAATGTATGACTGTAATGCACGAAAATACTAGCGTCTTTTATCTTTTCTCCGGTATATTTTAATTAATTAACGGCGTCTCCATCACCGATTGAGAAAAGATTACAGATCAGAGTATTTACCGTGCATCACAGTCATCCACTCTTTTGAACTATGTAATCTTTTCTCAACCGGTGGAATCATCGGTGAATTCAAAAATGTCATTAAATCTACGCAAAACGGCAGCTCTGCGCTAAATGCACAATCGGCGGCGCGCGCGATATGCCCTGTATGTGTATTATACATTTTTAATGACCAAGCGTAGTTTCTTCGAGGTTCTGCCCGCAAACCAAAACATGTAATTTTTTTGATTGCTTATGGCTTGATTCTGGGTGATTCCTGGCTAGTTAGCTCATACAGTAAATGTGTTGTTATATAAACGTTTTTTAAAACATACTCCAATAGTTTTAAGTAACCCATGAATTAGGTTAATCGAACGGAAGAGTCGACTCATTCAACTCGGTATTTTATACCTCGTGTACCTCCAAAGTAATAAAATTAGGTATTTATGGTCTCCGCAATTTTTACAAGGTATTTAGCTGCAGTTTATCAAAATGGATAAATAGTATTAGGCCGTGTCATGATCCAAAGGTTTTATTCTTCTCGCTCGTTAAACGTTATAAAGTATGGCGGTTCTTAAGTTTTGGCAACAAAGTTGCTCCTCCATTTGGATTAATGGATTCTGTGCACTATCGACGAATTAAAGATTGTCGCGAGATTTTCACACATTTTCAGCTATGGGTGTGAGTTTGGGACTGATCTGCAACGGCTTTTCCGCCCCACCCGCACTGGCCTCTCACCTGCAAGGTGTGAGGAGTATGAAGAGTGGCCGAACCTGAACCTTGAAGGCAAAACTTAGCTCGTGAAAATCTCGCGACAATCTTTAATTCGTCGACAGTACATCAATCAATTGTAGATGGTGAAGTGCTGCTTCATTATCGAATCGATTGTTTTTCATAGAATCAAATGGAGGAAAATATTGAGAATCAATTGAAGAATAAAATTGATGTGAAACCATGCACAAGTTATGATAAATAACATGCTGCAGTCTCTCAATTTTTAGAGCCTTTGCGACGTTTGAAGTGCATAAAGTTGCATCTTGGGAGGGTTTAATTTTTAACTTTCTCGGGAGGACTTCCGGGCTCCACCGCCCGCCCCTCGTAGTTGGGGGGGGGGGGGGGTAAACCCTTCCCCGGTCTGCCCAGTAGGGATTTTTCACACAGCTTCCCCACCCAACCTTTTAAGTTACGACTTGTCACAGTGCCTAAACTTTAGGTGCTTTTACGGGTATTTGAATACAAATGTAGGTGAGCATTGCTAACTTGCAGGGCGATGTTTCCTTTTTCATCGAGTTATTTGAGAGGACAGGGTATGAGGGTTAAAACGCGATGCTGCACCCTTCCTTTTGCAGTTCTGGAAAGGGTGGGGCTGTGATGGGTGCCTACCAGATGCCGCCTCCCCCAGTTTCTACCACTACCACTGCGTGAACAGTATAGTATTAGTCTCGTGTGGAACTCAGGGCTGCCGTTTTGCGTATAATCAATGCTATTTTTCATTTCACCAATGATTCCACCGGTTGAGAAAAGATTACACAGTCCAGTTCAGTGCATGACTGTAATGAACTAAAATACTCGCATCTGTAATCTTTTCTCAACCGGTGGAGTCGTCGATGACTTTAAAAAACTTGCGGATATTTTAAGTAATCAACGGAGTTTCCACCGATTAAGGAAAGATTACAGATCAGAGTATTTTCGTGCATTACTGTCATAAACTGAACTGAACTGTGTAATCTTTTCTCAACCGGTGGAATCATCGGTGAATAGAAAAATAGCATTGATTATACGCAAAACGGCAGCCCTGGTGGAACTCACGAGTGGATTTATGGGCAACATTTAGAGGACTTTTCAGGCACGCATTATGAAGATCTCTGGGTCAGCATTTGACAAAAATATAAGTTGCACTTTTTGACCATTTTCTTTTCCTGATCAGGTTTCCTAACTGAAATGTAGTTGCGGGCGACTGGCGGCTCGTCAATTTGGCAACAGTGTTTTCCCCCATTTACAGACATGTGAAACAATTGATTCGTCGGCTATCTTAAAAATCGATTGTTTTACCAACAATTAAATGGAGAAAATGCATGGTTGCCAACTCGCCTGAACCACCACTGCTGGAATGGCTCTATATAAAGAAGTTTTCAACCGACCCATTGAGCCAACTCACGCCTTTCCACGGGTCTCAATAGCCACTCCCTGGTAAAAAAAAGTTCCATTTTCCATGACCAAAATTCAGTGAGCATGATTTCCCTGGGTAATTATTTTTCCATGAAATTACATGGGAAATCTTATGGAATCCCATGAACTACCTACGGAACTCAATGAAATTTCATGGAAAAATAATAACTGCCAACGAAAATAATGCCCACTGAAATTTGGTCATGGAAAATTCATGGAACACTTTTATACGAGGGCTGGTTTTCCTCCTCCTCGAGCCCACTAGCGGATCCAGGATATTGTCCTCCTCTCTATTTTTCCCATAAAAACGTATGTGTCAGGAAAGGACAGAAGGGGCGACAATCACGTCACTGCCCCTATAATCTGTCATTTTCTAACACACGGATCCAGGATATTGTCCTCCTCTCTATTTTTCCCATAAGAACGTATGTGTCAGAAAAGGACAGAAGAAGGGTCGACAATCACGTGACTGCCCCTATAATCTGTCCTTTTCTAACACACGCGCTCTAACGGGAGAAGAGAGAGAGAGAGGGACAGATGATCCCTGGATCCGCCAATGCACGAGCTTACACGACCCCACCGCCAACCCTCATCGTCATGACGTGGGCATTCGCAAAACAAAACTGCGTGATGAATTCACGTGCATAGTTTGTAGTTTGTAGAGGCAGCTCTCGCTCATAGGTGGAAGGAAAAAGAGGTCAAGTGGAAATGTGAAACTGATATGAGCGGAAATTTATTCAAAGGAGCAATAAGTAGGCAAATCATCAGCGCCTCGCCACCACGCCGCGCGTCGGCCGCGCGTTTTTCAGGGTGTTGACTGTTGCCTGTTGTTGTTGAGGCAGGCGCAGGCTATACTGCAACCGATGCAATTCGCTCGTAACTGTAACAGTGTTGCCAGTGGCGTCGCGTGCAATTTGGCAACAATGTATTCTATCCATTTACACTCATGTAAAATATCGAAATTCAGGGGGTGCACAGTGTACAAGGAAAATTCGATATATTTAATGAGTTTAAATGGAGCAGTTCCATTGTTGCCAGATGGCACGCGACGCTATTTCTATGTGTTCTTATGGGAAAATCCGCAAAATCTGGCAACACTGAACTGAACTGTAATGCCGCGCCGCACACAGGTCCGAAACATGGATTTATCCGAACATGAAAAATGTTGGTTTCTTAGCTTTAAAAAACAGTTTAGATGTGACATTATACTTAAAAAATTCACAGTGTTAGACTCATTTTAAGCTCTGAAATGAATGATTTCACATAGTTTTAAGTTAGCTTGCTTTTTAAAGTTCTTATAATCTTGAATTTTATTCGTAAAATGTTGTCCCGGCAAATCCATGATTTCAATCACTGTGCTCCGGTCGTTTCTTTTATTATTTTTTCTCGTCTCATTTCTTTTCTCTCGGTCTTTTGGTTTCGCGGCTCCTTCGCGTTCTTTTTGTCCAGGCTCTTTCTGCGCGTGGTGCATGGCTGCGCTGCGCCTGATGCTGCATGAGTGTTGAATGCTGAATGCTGTGTTCTGCTGACGTCTGACGCCTGGAAGTCCGATGGATCGTGAGTGTCGTGACATTGGCTTTTTTTTCTTCTTCTTTTTTATAAGGTTCAGACCTTAAAGGCACCTCTGTCGTCCAATCTATCATCGCTTCTATTTATTCTATTCGCACATAGTGACCGACAAAAGTTCATTATTCCATGGGCGCCCGCAGCAGGGGGCAAGGGGAGGGGCACTCCCCCCTTCCCGGAATTTAAAACAGTCAAAATTTCAAGATAAAAAATGGAAAGAACAAACGAAAATTAAACGTTAATCAAAGGAGTAATAGTAGACGAACTTAATTATTTGTTTATTTATTTATTTATTTTTTTTTTTTTGCAAGGAACAGCGGAGTTATACATTTTGCTCTCTATCATTATTACCTGATTGCTGTCTCTTCCAGTGGCGGCTAGTGCAATTTGGCAACCATGCTAATTTTCCATTTAAACCTATGCAAAAGTATCGATATCTTGGGGGTGCAATTGCACCTCCTGAAGATCGATTGTTTTACATTGGTTCAAATGGTGAGAATACGTTGTTGTCGGATTGCACGCGCCGCCTCTGGTCTCTTCATTAATAATATCAAACACTTCAAAAGCATCACTGTTATTTGGTACACCTACAATGGCTTAATAATTGTACACTATTTGGATGAAAAAAAAAAAAACAAAAAAAATCCCCTTTTTTCTGGGGGGGGGGGGTGTCCCTACACCATTAGAGTTCAATTCAGCAATGTTGCGTCCCCCCCCCCCCCAATTGGAAATTCCTCGTAGACGAAAAGAGTAACTCAACGGTGAGAGACAACAATAAATGACGCTCCTGGTGGGCTAGAAGTGGTTTTCTTGACTTTGGCGATTGGTGTCCCCCGAAAAGTTCCGAACCTCGAATCTTCACCCGACACTACATAAAATTCGATTTACGATAAAACGTTATCGAGTTCTTCCACCGGTGTATTCCCGAATCCCCCCGGTGGCACGAGTTGCATCTTAGTTGGTTCTCTGCAAAGATTACGGCGTTGTTTAGACGTAATGACTATCTACATATGTAATGTTTGAAACGCATTCACTGTTTTAAGTCGCTGTTTATACTTGTATCATACGAAAGGATTCTTTCGGACAATGTGGATACTTATATTGTTTGGATAGTCGGGATACAACTACCCAATAACGTTCTTCCACAGACAGGGGCGGATCTAGTTTTCGATAAAGGGAGAGGGTGGCAAGATTAAGATTTTCCCGCATTTTGGTGGGTAATTTTCAAATTGAGTGTCTTTTTTTCTTTTTTTTCTTGCTTGTGTTGATTTTCATTCACAGAAAAAAAACTTCGGTGAAAATAACCATACGGATACCTGATTTTGGCACCTACTAGATGTTACGGTAATGTTATAACCAGAAGTATACTATGTTTTGACTAGGTACTAGGTGATGTTACCTGATTGCATGTCGAATTCACTCAAAGTATCGGTAAATATACCTACCATACTTCTGGTCAAGTTTACCATAACATCTAGCAGGTGCCAAAATCAGGTATCCGTATGGTCATTTTCACTAATCTTTTTTTTCCGTGTTCGACTACCCTCTGCGAAGGGAAAATTTATATAAAGTGGTGACCTCATTGGTTTTCCCTCAATTTACTCCCTCGAAGTGCCGCCCTCTTGCCCCCTATACTCGCCCCTGTGATTCCATTCTTTTTAAAACATACACTTATGAGGAGGTATACTTTCATTTACATTCACCCATTTCACAGTGTTGCACCACCAAAATTTTAAAATTTACTTTCGTCAAGCGTTTTTCATTGAACTATCAGTGCACAAAAAAGTTCGTCAAAAACTATAGTAAGAACAGATTTGTTGACGGTTGGTTTCCTGCCAGTGGCGTAGCGTGTATGGGGCTTTTGGGGCTTAAGCCCCCCCCCACTTTTTTGGGAGAGGCAAAAAAAAAAAAAAAAAAAAAAAAAAAACGGGAACAAAATTTGAATATATATATCTTAAATATATGAATACCCCATACAACTTCAAATTTTCGAAGAGAAAAAAAAAAAAAAAAATCTCAAGCCCCCCCCAACTTTTTGACCCCACGCTCCGCCACTGTTTCCTGCTATAATGCTTCAGGCAGTGAGCACTAATCTCCACGAAAAACCCGACGTCCACAAACGTTTTTACCTGATAACACAAATATTTCCAATGTGACAAATTTATCTACACTCATTATACGCCAGCAAGATTTTTTTTTTTTTCGTGCCGTACTTTAAAAATGATACCAATATGCATTAATAAGTGGAGGCAAGTCGTATTTTCCGCGTTTTTAGCCCATTCCGCGCCGGCACATAACGCCCATTAACTCTAAAAAGATCCTATCGCATCGTGATAGGATTACCTACACGAAACAAGCGTGAGTCATTGTGTAGGAAAAAGCATTACTGCAGACTATGGCATTATTTGTCTGGCGTGAGTGCATGTTAAAACGTCTTCGCCCCGAGATTTATCGAAAGCGGGCCTCCGCCTTTTCAAACTTTGAAACTTTGGCCTTATGTCGAGACGGTGCATGGTGTTGGTACGCCAGAGGAATGATATCCTAGAAAATTCAGACGGCGGTGTATAAAACGCTATGATGAACTTTCTTTTCACCAAGTGAATGAAATATGACCGCCGTTCGTAGAATAGAATCTTCGCGAAAACTTTTTTTTTTTCTTCTTCTGAAGTTTTTACAATCACTCCTCCTTCGTCTCACTGATTCCAAAGAAAAGCTGATTCTTGACGTGAATAATGATTTATTTAAAGGTGGTACACGTCGTACAGTAAGTCAAAGTGTGGACTTTTTCGGACATCAATAAAACGTGAACGTAAATCAAGATTATTAACCCTTGTGAGCCTAAGGGGGGGGGGGTACATTTGTACCCCAGGCCAGTTTTTTTGACGCCATTTTGTCAAAACTGCTCAAAATTTTTTGGGACTTCATGACATTTTAAGTTAGGATACTTAGAACAAGTCCACCAAATTTCATTAATTTTTATGAATTTTTGTCGATATTATAGAAATTTAAAGTGTTGGGGTACAAATATACCCCCCCCCCTTCGTCCTGCCAGTTTTAAGTTTGGAACCATCTATTACAGTGAATTTTACGGAAATTTTATGTAGATTAATAATATTAAGTCAGATCATTGAAAAAAAATTGGAAAATTGTCAAAAATGGAAAAATAAGACGGTACCTCATTTCATTTTTTCCATTTTTTTCATTTTGACATTTTTTTTAAAAGTAGGTGTAAATTTAGCAACATAGCAAAAATTTACTCAAATTTCCCATAAATTACTCTCTTAGGGTACTAAGTACATAATCCATCCATTAAAGTTTCAAAATTATTGATACTGACTGTGCTGCATGAAAATATCCTTGGGGTACAAAAATACCCCCCCCCCCCCCCCCCCTTAGTCCTTTGTGTTACCGAAATACCTTAGGCTCACAAGGGTTAACAATAAATCAGAGACAAAGTATGTAGGATCCAGCACATTCTTATGCTTCCCGTGTTATGAGATTGAGACCGATCAGAAAGGTTCGTTTTTGTTCAGAGGTTCAACTGTTCAACAAATCAACATCTAAAGGGACTACATTTTGTCTAGCCGGAAGTGATAACGACTGAGATCATCAAATCTTGCAACCTTGGCTGGGATTTGAACCCGGGACTTCTGGGTTGTGACCAGATTTGGGCGTATGGGGGGGGGGTGTAATAGATTATACGCGATTACTGAGTAATTAAGAATTGCCAAACCTTTGGATCGAAATTTTAGGAGCCATCAGTCACCTTTTGAGCAGAGCTGTGAATCGGAACCAGAACCTAAACCAAAAACCGGGAGAACCGTTATTTTTGACCGGAACCAGAAAGCCTTCATAATGTACGGAGCCAGAATCGGAACCGGAACCGAATAGGGTTCCATTTAGGTTCCTCATCAGCTGACGAATGGTGATACAAGTGATAATGAATAGTTTCACAACAATCCTATTGCTCGGAGCCCAACAAAAATGTCGATCATTTCATCCCAATTAAACTGAAATAATTATATTGTATACAATGTATGTATACCCTATTAACCCCTTATGGGCCAAGTGCTGCCAGATTGGGGTGAAAAAGCCGTACGTTTTACATTGATTTAAATGGGGACGAGCTGTATGGGCCAAGTCCGAGATTACTCGTTTTTCTCATTTTGTCTATTTCACATTGCTCCGCAGTATGATGAATGATGATTCAGAATGAACGCGATTTTGGATGTAGACACTTACAAGATAAGGTTTTGTTCGGGCGCCTTCAATTTATCGAACAGGCAATTCCAACTCCCCCGAGTACGAACAGTTAACTACCTTCCCTTTATTAACGGAGGAGTGGCGTTCATTTGATTAAACCTGGTCTGTAAAGGTACAGAATAATACAATCACGGAAACTGTCGGATTTTGAAGCAAATACATTTCGCATCCGCCTTGTTGGGATATAGGATGTTTACATCTGGATTCGCGCTCGAAAAAAAAAATATGGGACATGATCCGCGAAATTTTCATTCTGAAATTCCATAAGAATAAAAGTGAGGCCGGAAACTTAAGGTTTCTTTCCAAAATTTACAGAAATAATTGAGTTTCAACACAAATCACCCTCGTCCGCCATGTTGGGATAAAGGACCACAACGTTGCCTGTTGGTGCCGTTAAATTCCAAACTTGCTTCCATTGGCTCTTATGCGGGAGTTTCCGTTCTGATTGTATTATTCTGTGGTAAAGGGTTAATTGCTCTGTTTATATTAGTTTGTTTTCTATGTGTCTTCCTTCCTCTGTTGGTAATAGTGATCAAATGACTTAATTAGACGAATTTATTGATTTTATTCCGTCCTCTCTTTGAAGTTACTTCATCATGAGAATCAGAACCAAAATAGAACTCATTAGTGATGAGTGGTGGACATTGCGATTTTGTTCAACTGTACCTGAAATTTCTCTCTTGAGTCAAACCTTCAATTAAGATGTACAATCAATGTTAAACTGATGTAAATTACGAATCATTAGTCAAACCACTCATCCATAACGCTGCACTGTGCTTCACCTAGTCGCGGACTTGCGGGGGAGAGCTTATCTGAGAGCACTCCAAAACTGTTTAGATTTATCGAAATATTGTACAACACGCGTATACAAATCTCGGCGCGCTTGTGTAAATACTCGCAGGAAATCCTCTCGAAAGCTCCCTCTTGAAATTCGTCTACAGTTTACACGCGTGTATAGTTTCCGACATTTTGACATCTGTAAATCGGTAACAGTTTACAAATCATATTCAAATGTGATCGATACGCAGCTCTGACACGCGTGTTTTCAAGAATACACGTACATATTCCTTTTGAATCCATTATAAAACTCACTTCATATTGTTTTTTTAGGTTGCAACCATTTAATATTCTCAGATTCTTTTACGTAAAATGTATATTAATGCATATGGGACTATGGGTATGTTCCAAACTTTTGATACAACGCTGCAGAGATTCTATTTCTTTGTAAAATCGCAAGAAAATTACATTGGAAGCATCAGAAAGTCTTAAAATCCGCAATCACAAACTTAATAAATGCGTTTAACAAAATTTAAAAAAAAAATTAAAATTAAATTAAATTAATAATAATTTAATAATGTAATAATAAATTAACTATTAATTAATTCATTTAATTAAATTTTAATTTCGAATGATCAAAAGCTGCAATCAGACGGAACTTGCCCATTTGTGATCCGCTCAGTTGACCGCCATATTTGAATTTTGCCAAACGCATTTATTAAACTTGTGAGTGGATTTTGAAGCTTTCTGAAGTTCTTAATGTTACCCCTCTATTGTATGGCGTGACCTATAGGTAACACGAGGTGGTTAATTTCTATAAAAAATCAAGAAATGATGTGCTATTCATTCCGCATGTTGTGACCTATAGGTAACAATACGGCCGATGTGGAGAGGAGGAAAAAATAACTATGATCCAGTAGTGCCAACACGAAAAAAAAAAAATCCCGGTCCCCCCCCCCCCCCAAGATCGACGAAAAAATAATTTAATTCATGCCATAGAGGGTTTATTTTCAAGTGACTTTACATTAAAGCTTACCTTTCATAACCTCCATAACGCCATATCAAAAGTTTGCAACGGAGCCACTGTCTTTACATTCAACAAATTTTTAAGACCATTAAGTTTTTTTCTTTTTCCAACCGAAGTTTTGAGAGCAACTTGTCCGCATGAATCCAGTTGATCGGTGTAACTTGCGGTGAGCCGGGCCGCAAAGGAAGGCGGAGAGAGGAGGAAGGGAAGTCAGCAACAGCACGCAACACTGACCCATAATCCTAGTGCCGAATATGCGAATGTGTGTCAAGCATTCCCGAACTGTCATATAATTGTATCGATAAAAAAAAAAAAAAAAAAAAAAAAAAAAAAAAAAAAAAAGGTATTGAATGCCGTGTCGATAATAGTAATTTAGTACGTGTATTGATAAAATATCGGTCGGAGCAAATGAATCGAATTTGTTTTGGGTGACGGGCGGAGGAGGCAAACGGCGGCCGATCAGTGATGGAAAGGTATTAGGAGGGGGAGGGGGAGGGGGGAGGAGGAGGGGAATTATTAATGGTCAGCCGGCATCGTTTGTCGTCTTCGGCGGCGTGGCTTGTATATTATATTGCCTCAATAGTCAAAAGTCATCAATAAATCGACATTGAATAAAATAAGCGGGCAATAGCCTGATCAGTGTCCAGTGATCGCACCTCGGTTCATGTTCACGCCGAGCGATGAATGAGAGTATCAGAGAGTAATATAATATACACGATGTATATTGTACGAGCGAAATCCTGCGGCGCACTATTCAATGGAACAGATCGTATAGTATCACACCGAAAGAACATCTATAAAAAAAGAGTTCTCTTCTTCTCTCTATCTCTACTCAGGGCTGCCATGCCCTTTACTGTATATTTAGTGACATTTTCCAATTCACCGATGATTGATTCCCCTGGTAAAAGTGTTCCATGAATTTCCATGATCAATATTTCGTGGATAGTTATTATTTTTCCATTCAATTACGTGAAAAATCTTTTAGAATCCTATTATAATAGCCCACGGAACTCCATGAAATATCATGGAAAAATAATTTTTTGCTCACGGAATGGGTCTGTTGCGTACTTTTGCAACATCGCAATGTAACTCCTTGTTCTTAACGTAAAATTCGGCGAAATTAGCGAATTAAAAACTTTCAAAATCCACTCATTAACTCAGAAAATACCTTCCATTTCAAACAACCCGCGCTACACTAGACACTATATCACCGATTTATAACTACATAGATGGAACCATCTCGTTTATGTAAACATAAACAGAATTTACAAACATTGGAATGTTTTGTTTAGATGCGTAAATTTCTTATATTATTTTGTAATCTTTGATAAACCGAAAAGACCAGACAGCAAATGCAGCCTATAGTTCATGTATTTACTAGATAATTCCATCATTTTGTAGTTGCGAATCGTCTACTGTAGAGGGTGTAATTGTATCCTACTGCCCTTAAACGATAATGAAGTCTGTCCTCGTCAGAAATATTGACATGATTTTTTTACCTTTTGTAGATTTGACAAGTTCCGCCATTGTAAAAAAGTGAACAAAAAACCTTTGTACCAGGGCACCCAATAATTTTGATAATAACAGAGCAATAAATAATTTAGACAGGAACGAGATTTTGTCTGAAAAATTTTCATTTCATATCAGGTTAGGTACGAAAATGATTTACAGTTTACACTCTTTCCTCTCCATTGCAATAATTTCATGAAAAGGAAGCGTACATGCCAGCTGAAATTTTAGGCAAAGAATCAGTTAGATAAAATATACTTCAGATCAAATTGTGTAGGGCAACTGTTTTTAACCTATAGGTAATCTGCGTTTGGGTCAAATACTTTAGGGCAAGTGACCCGGGATCAAATGATCTGGAACTGTGTAATCTTTTCTCAACCGGTGGAATCATCAGGGTTTCAGGACATTTCGTCAACGACTTTTTGTCCGCGCGCATGTTTCGTCCAACTGTTTACGTCACTGCGTTTTTTCGGCAGCAACATGTTGGTCCACTTAGTAAATAATGTCCAAAGTTTATTGGTCCAAACAAAAACACCAACTCCATACAGGAAATATTGCAAAAATTGGGAAACATCATAATTTTGGTATAATTTTTGATAAAACTCACATGATCATTCGTTGGGAACCTTACGAGCGGCAGCTGCGGATTTTACAATAATGGTGACATTTTAAACACATTTTGGCAACAGAAAAATTGGAAAAAAAATAAAGAAAAAAATAGAATGACATCGGTAAGGATAAGAATTATACTCCACACGAAAACTAAGTTACCATAGCAGCACCCTCATTTACCTTCCATTTTCTTATGTTCAATGTTTCCATAAATTATTTTCCTTGCAGTATGATTATTTTTCATACATGCTCTTAACTGTTGTCAAAATTTTTAAATGTTCAGTAAAATCAAACATATGGACCAGAATTAAACGCATGGACCTATATTTTCTTGCCTTCATACATGCGTGGACGTAAAACGCCTAGACGAATTTGTATCCGGACAAAAAGTCGTTGACGAAATGTCCTATAACCATCATCGGTGAATTGAAAAAAATGCCATTAAATATACCTACACGAAACGGCAGCACTGCGTTGTCTCTCGCCCTATAGCTTCGACACCCTTCCGCTTACCACCGCGTCGCGTCGCAAGGCGGTCGTTGTTCAAATGTTCATGTTTATGATTGGTAGCTGATTCGGCGTTTTATGACACCCTTGTGGCCACGTGTCGGCGTCGCGTCGGTTCGGCAGAGCTTTCACACCTAAGTGTTAAAAACGTGTTCTGATAGAAGTCTACCGCGCTAAACTAGGCTATGCTCATAGCTGCTTTGGGAACTGCTACTTGCTTAGGACATACGCATTGTTTGCTTTAGATTTTAGAAGTAGGCGTCGATACAGTGTACAAGTTTTGGATTGTATCGACATAAGTGCATGTATAGTATGATTCAAACCACGCGCCCACCACATTTTCATGCGAGGAGGACTTATGATCAGATCTGCCGTTTTGCGTATAATCAATGCTATTTTTCTATTCACTGATGATTCCAACGGTTGAAAAAAGATTACAGATGCGAGTATTTTAGTTCATTACAGTAATACACTCAACTGAACTGTGTAATCTTTTCTCAACCGGTGAAATCACCGGTAAATATAAAAATATCATTGATTACACGCAAAACGGCAGCCCTGCTTTTGATGGGCAATCTTGACTTTCATTTTTAAAATTACTCGATAACATTGACGACTTTATGATGAATTTGATGAAAATATTTTCAATCTTCCGAATTTGCACGTATGTCGAGAATTTTAGGAGGGTTGGTGCAAAGTTTTCGGAAAAATCGTATTTTTTTTTTTTTTTTTTTTTTTTTTTTTCCGGAAGTTTAAGTGTCCTCTTTCGCCAACTAGGGCCCAACAGACGAAATGGAAGAGAGAAGAAGAAGGAAAGATGATAGAGAGAGAGTTAGAGTGTTAGTTACATCCATGTCCTTCCGAGATGACTAGATCTGAGACCGTCAAATCTTGTCACCTCGGCCGGGATTCGAACCCGGGACCTCTGGGTTAGTGGCCAGTTGCGCTGACCACCAGACCACGGAGGCCGACTTAAAAATCGTATTTTCATTTATTATTACAAACATACAAAGGCGGATACAGCAATGTGGCAACGATGTATTATTCCTATTTGAACACATGAGAAACAATCGATTAGTAAGAGGGCCATGGCTGGCCCCCTCACGAATCGATTGTTTTTTGTACGTTTAAATGGGATGAATTCATGGTTATCAAACCACTGGATCTGCAGTAGGGGGTTTGGGCATTTTAAACTGAATAGTGTAATCTTTTGGCTAGTCTGCGGAAACATCGCACGATGGTATGAAATCGTCAAAAAGTGGCCAAAAAAATCAGAAAGTAAATTTCTCATCAATTTATTTTACTTTTTAAACTTTCAAGACCAATTTTAACAATGTTTAACAAGTATGATTAAAAAAAAAAAAACGTATGGTAATGACGCATGAAAGCTTTAAACTGAGCTGAAATGGTTGACCAAGATGATTGTTGACGCCATTTATCACTGATTCTTTGTCACTTTTTTTCGGTCCGAGATTATAATATGCATCGGTAAATTAGACCGTTTTATATTCACCCTTGAAACGCGCGTTAGCAAGTTTACGCGGACTCCCCCCCCCCCTTGGGGATATTTTCATTCTAGAGATACCGCAGCTCTATAAACGTATATAAATGATTCCATTTTAATCAAGGTGCATGCTTTTATTATGACCCGCTCTACGAGGTTCAAGCTTTGGAACTGAGTTTAATTGAAAGTGGGTGGGTATATAAGTTGAAAACGATTCGAATGAAGCGCGGTTGTGTTGCGGTTAGATCTTGCAGGCGGCCGGGCCCTATCCCACTCCACATGCATAGCCGAAGCCAAGATATCGTCTATCTCTCTCTTAGCCCATTTGAACGCATGTGTTAGAAAATGATGTATATAGGGGCTGGCATGTGATTTCAGCCCCTGTCTCTGTCCTTCTCAAATGTATGCAATTAAATGGGTTAAGAGAGAGAGAGAGAGAGAAATACAATATATCCCGGCTACGATGTCCACTTGGGTATGGAAGGATGAGGCAAGAAAGTGGGGCTGCTTTCATTGACTAGACCCGCTCGGAAGAAATCGTACCTTAAAAAGAATCGATTCATATGATCCTTGACTCTCATTAATCATAATATCTACTTTCCATTATTATGAATGGAGCTGTTACACACGTTTGCTATAAACAATTTTGGGGTCAGTTTATGCAGGGGTAAAATTCTTGTAAAACTTCGATGGTAGCACTAAAAACTCACGGAATTCACTCATCAACTCACAAAATGTTATTTATTGTGCAATGCGTAATGGTGGCGTTGAGCACTAATGATGGGAGATTCCTATTTTCATTACTCAGTCTACACGGAAAAAAGAAAGACTGCGGTAGAATATTTACCATCTGCATAGCTAATTTTGGAGTCTGCTACCAAGTATGGTAAATGCAATATGTACATTGTGGTGAAATAAGATAACCTGTTGGTACATTTCACCACAAGGTAAGTTGAATTTACCATTTATGATGGTAAAATTTACGATACTTGATAGCACTCTCCAAAATCAGCTACGCAAATGGTAAATTCTACTAGTCTTTTTTTCCGTGTATGCTGACAAGGAAGATTCTTAGAGTAATTAGACACCACAGTGGTAATCTACATCCATTTCATTGGCGGATCCACGGAAGGGGGGGCACAGGGGGTCGACGGTACGTGCCCCTTCCCCCCTCCCCCCATAGCAACTGCTAAGTTTTCAATATTCGACCAATAGAATCACTCATACACAGTCTTAACAATCGGTTTAACGAAGAAGTAAATGATCGGCCCGCTGATTCGGACCCTGAACCTGATAGCAAAAGGGTTGATTTGCGAACAGGGGCGTCATTCTGGCAATCTGGCAACGCTGTAATGCGTCCATTTAAACCAATGCAAAATATCGATTCAAGGGAGTGCACTCTGCACCTCCAATAGTTCGATCTTTTTACATACGTTTAAATGGATAAAATACAGTGTTGCTAGATTGCACACGACGCCACTGTTTGCGAATATTTTAAAATGATGCATGATGTGCGCACTGATCAATGTTCCTCCAGGAAGCCACAATGAGGATCCAATTAGATCGCCTGAAGAAGCATTTACGCATTTAAGTGCCAAGCGTGCTACGATCTCTTAGCGACGAGGGATTCGGAATATCGAGCACCACGCCGATATCCATTGAGACCGCAAGCAGACGCACTTTATACCACGCGATCCAAGTTCGAACTGTAAATGCGCATCGCGCATGCGTCATCGAGTTTGTCTCTATGTCTGCGAATGCGCGAGTGGTGCGGTGGACGGAGGAAAGAGATGATGTAGACTGCGCGTTTATATACATATATATATAATACGACCAAACAAATAGAGATTGTTGACTGTTGCGCGCGAGTAGAATGAACTCACGGCGCACTATGGTCTAAGATCGACACACAAAAGGCCAAAAGTCAGAAAATAAATTTTTCATCAATATACATGTATCATTTTTAAAATTTTTAAGGCTGCAATTGGACTCTTGCAAACTTTTGCTATGGGGGATTGAAGAGTTGATTCTTGCATAAAAACCAGTAAAAATGACGATGAGTTACACCAAAAGATCACGAAATTCACTCTCAGAATCGGACTTAGTTAGTGGCGGAGAGACGCAGGTATCATGGGAGATGCCTATCTAAATTGAGACATACCTCTGTGTTTCCGTAGAGAAAGTGACATAACAGACAGGAATATCCCATGATACCTGCATTGAACCGTCATTACGATATTACTGTTATAGCAGTTATGTGAGTTTATTACTGAATTTTAGACTTTCTTAGTGTGATTTTCGTGATTTTTGCTGGTCTTTACATGAGATTGGACGATTTATTTGCTTACAGCAAAGCTTACAGCAAAAGTTTGCAAGATCCCCATTTAATCACAGAAGACGCTTTCAACGAGTAACTTGAATCTAGAAATGCTATTGGGGAAAGTTTTGAGTCAAGCTTGAAAGGTCGAAAAACGATGATTTTGGATGACATTATTTTTCAACTGATTTTATTGTGGCCACTTTGTTTTGATTTTTAAACCATAGTGCTGCGGTACACCGTATAGTGGCCATGAGGCTATACGGCCGGCCGCGGCGGTCAAAAACCAGAATCCGCGGTCGTCGGCCGGCCGGCCTACTCACAGACTCGACCCCCCTTCCCCCTCCCCCCCCTTTTACCGTCGCTGCCACCACCGCGCCGCTCGCAGTCTCCCAGGAAATTTCCCGCCTACAAATTATTTGCTCGGTATACATAAAACCGCAGCTTTAATAATAAAATGCACTTTTTGACACCTAATATTAAGCCGTTTAACACGACGAGACGCCTGCCGTCGTTTTCGCCCCCCCACCCCCACCACCAATCCCTCTCCCCCTCCCTCCTCAAACTACCGTCCCTGTCCGCGCGTCGGGTCGCCTCCTACGTTTCCCATAAATAACCACGCCATTAACCGTATACTGCTATACTGTTATACTGCCGAGCGTCTATACACGTAGTATATATATATTTATATATTTTTGTGTATATATATGTATACGTCCATACAATATACCCCGAGACGGACGGGCGCAAGTTCGAGCGCGAACGCGTGAGGGATATAAACATTATGAACAGTCTCCCCATTATCAAATGCTCGTAATTTCAAACAAATAAAAATGCTTGCGCAATACGCATTTTATGTATCTGTGTGTGGAATATGCGTAAGTGCGCCCTCTGCTGTGTCGCCAAATGGCTGGGTCTGTTAAATAACATCTGAAAACGTTTACCAGTGGTACAGAGAGACTAGAGTACAATGAGCTATAACCTTAGAGTGGCAGCGGATTGGTCCACCTTGTGCCACACAGGCAGAGACAAATAGAGACCCAGCACACCGTATGATTCCCGTGTTAGAAAAGTGAAGCAAGTTTAGCGGTCACAGTTTTGGTCGGGAGTCACCGGCTGCAACGATAAACATTGCCTATTGTTGAATGGTGAAGCTCAGCAAAAGGCTGTGATTGGTTCGCCGTCCCGGAAACGGAAACAGGTTTTGCTTTTCGAATGCAAAACACACGCTCATCAGTCAACATTAGGCAATAGTTGGCTGTTGTTCCGATGAGTTCCGACCAAAATTGAGCCAGAAAAGTGGACACCTGTCGCAAGCTTTGTGCGGGGTCTCTATTTGTCTCTGAACACAGGGTAGAAGGAATCACGGGAAAAAGCGGAATTTGGACGGCAGATTTCAGGGTTTGAGGTTAAGTTTTGTAGGTCGTTCCCAAGTCGTTTCCGGCGATGCCCGAGTTTGTTTACGGAACGACCAAAAACTGCCTACAAAATTTAACCTCAAAATCGATTTTAACGGCAAGATGGCGGCGCTCTAGGTGACAACAATGAACCAGCGGAACGTTCAGCTCATTGGCACGGCCCACGGATACATATACTTTGTTTTATTAATGCTTTATATGATTAAATATACTCATTAAATTATTTAAGGTAAATTATTGACAAAATCTTTTACACGTATACTTACTTTTGGTTGATTGTGGCCTCAACCAAACGATATGGTATAAGCTCCACTAAACATCTGATTAACGCCATCAAACGATCAATTAGATTTGACTAAGCCTTTAAAAAATTTATCCCAAACGTCCAGCGGAGTTTACTATACCTCTTGGTCGGGGCTGAAATCCATTTCGCACGAACAAAATAGTATGGTAAAGTTTTTGGGGCCAAAATAAGACCTTTTTTCCCTATAAACACGTGTCCGAAAATGCCCCCCTCGGAGCTACAGCCCCCCAAAGTTTAAAAAAAAATGTTTTTTTCCGATTCTATAGCAACGGATCTACGTAAAAATGGATGAAAATTGGTTTCTAGGGGTAACTTTAGATAATGTTCTCTTTAAAAAGAGATAATGTTCTCCAGAATACCATTCAAGCAGAGGAGAAATTAACAAAAATTACTGCGGTCACTGTTACTTCAAATGTGTAATAAAAGCTGGTACGCGAAAAGTAAACAAAGCCTCCGCCATTTTCCTTTGTCTCTTTGGGCTTTCTTGACAGTCTAAATCTGAGAGCCAATCAGAAATGGATTCAACATTGTCGCATTAACTCTCATACTATGTATAGGGACTTTGGTTCTGTGCGGTCTTTTTCAAACTGTCTCAATGCAATTCCTTTCAAAGATATTATTTTTACGAGTGCGCGGTTCGCCGTTCTTAGATCAGCGGCAATTGAGGCGGATTTTAATGTGATTGGAATGATTCCGTTATTTCGCAAAGAGGAGAGTCTTTTAAAAGGCGCCTTTTTTTCTACCTCATCCCTCTTGCATTCCGTTTGAGGTTGACTTCCTGCTCGCCTCCCTGTCTTGTCACTTGCCAGCGTTCATCCTATTTTTTCTGCTTTCAGTTCCGCTCTTTAGTCGTGGAACTCAGTGTTGCCAGATCGAGGGTAAAAAGCCGTATCGTCCCCATTTAAACCAATGTAAAACGTACGGCTTTTTCACCCAAGTCTGGCAACACTGGTGGAACTTCAACGTTTCCGCGGATCCCCGCCTTTCGCATCAGCGTCGGTCGACGAGTCATCCCTGCATTGAAAAATTGGGGTAGGTCACTCTGGTGAAGCACTTTCTTGAATGAGGTTAGAAAAGATTCTTGAAAATCTTGGAAAAGCTCTAGAAATAAGAGCAGACCTATTCTAAGAATCTCTATAAACTCGTTTGTTAAGTTGTTCAATTCCGTTGGTGGATCCAGGAATCTATCCTTCTCTCTCTCCTTCCATTAGAACGTGTATGTTAGAAAAGGACAGATTAGGAACATGATTTTCGCCCTCTTTCCTATCCCTTTCCAACACATGCATTCTAATGACCAATGAGAGAGAAGGAAAATTTCTGGATCCGCAAGTATGTATCAATAAGGCGTTGTCGGATTATAATTTGATTTCAGTCGAAATGTACTTTATTTTTTATTTTTCTGTGTAATTTCACCAACAATTTTTTTTTCTACGCGGAACAAAAATGCTGGTAGAATTTACCATCTGTATTGATGATTTTGGAGTCTGGCTGAAAGTATGGTAAATTTCATTAGATTGTGGTAAAATGTACTCATGGTCTTCAAAAGAAAGTACCCCGGTCGAAATTTTAACTCCTTTAAATCTTGGCAATCTTGGTCAATTTCATTAGATTGTGGTAAAATGTACTCATGGTCTTCAAAAGAAAGTACCCTGGTCGAAATTTTAACTCCTTTAAATCTTGGCAATCTTGGTCAATTTCATTAGATTGTGGTAAAATGTACTCATGGTCTTCAAAAGAAAGTACCCTGGTCGAAATTTTAACTCCTTTAAATCTTGGCTATCTTTTAACAATTTTGCGGTTTTCAAGTGTTATAGGACTAATCAGACCGCCCCTTTTAAAGAACGTCATAAAAAATTGAAAGTTTCATTGGAAATAAAGGACAAAAAGAATAAGAATTTTGACCAGGGTATACCTTCTTAAGAAGGTCATAGTATACCAACGGGGTTAATTTAATTTACCACGAGGTACGTTGCCTTTACCATTACGGTGAAATTAGCCATACTTTCTGGCTGACCCCAAAATCAGCTGTGCCGGTTGTAACGTGGCTTCCGTGCAACGTCATCAATTCCTACCAGTCTTTTTTTGTGTGATTGGCGTGTCTTTTTTTTTGTTTGGTTTTGTTTCTTTGTTTTTTGTTTGGTTTTTGTTTTGTTTTGATCGACATCATGGTACCGAAAAATGGGTAGAAACAAAAGAACTCTTGGTGTCTGTGAAGTTCTGACTGGTCGGGAAGAGTTGTAAATAAGTCCGAGAAAGAAAGGGATGCTTGAGTAAACAAAATTCTCTGGAGCAAGGCGAGAAGTTAACTGACACAGAAAATATCCCAGCGAAAAAAAAACTCCGCTTTTGTTCATTTTTTTTCGCTTTTTATTTTGGTTCTCGTTCGCTCTCCCACAGCGCAGCACCGCGAGAAGCGGCAAAAGGATCCCATGAAATATATATATGTTCTTTCTCCCGACCCGCTGAACATCACAGAGCCATTTAAATCAACATAGAGCTTTCCGTTCTTTTTTTCCCCCCAACTTCCATTTCGTCTCCCTCCTTGAAAATGATTCATCCGGTCGTTTCCCCAATTAATCCGCAATTAATGATGAAAGTTTCAAGTTGGCTATTTGTGCTTTTAATGGTCTCATTCCTTGATGGCGATGTTATCACTTGTTCGAAAGGGTCCGCGTTCGGTGACCATTAAAAAGCCCCGAAATCTAGTTTTTAATGTCCGGTTACATGGTCGTTCTCCGTTGATAGACTGATTTACAGTAGAACGTCGCAAGGCCTATCTGTCTATCCGCGGCGGGCGACTGATCCCAAAATATTCAAAGCTGATGTTTGTGAATTTTGCACCCACGGTTTTTTTTTTTTTTTTTTTTTTTTTTTGCATTTTGAGAATTATACAGTGGCGTCACTAGAATTTTGCATTGTTGGGGGGAGGGGGGGGTTGTCAAGCTGTGAGATTCTCTGGGGGGGGGGGGTCCGGGGTCTTTTAGCCAATCACAGTCAATATTTTTCCCTTCCTCTTTCCCCATTTAATTTTTTCCTCTTTTGTCCCCTTCTTCTTCATTTTCTTACTTTTTCTCTATTTTTCTTTTGTTTCATCCTTTCTCTTCTCTTCTCTTCTTTGTTTTCTTTTTTTTTTCACACGTTTTCTCTCTCTACCGTTTGGGGAGGGGGAGCGTCACGTTTGGAGGAGGCACCCCCCTTCCCCCCACTTTTCGCAACGTTTCCGAAATTATAATGGGGTCAGAAAAAGGACCAGTTCTCAGTCTGAGAAAAGTGCGAGTGGAGAAAATAAAAATAACAAGGACCTTTAACCCTTAACTGCAGATGAGCCCAGATCTGGAACAATTACTTTGAAGCCTAATCTAAAAGTAGGGGACTTGAGTTGTACTGTCGCTGCATGGTGGGTCACATGTGGAACAGATACTAAACGAGTAAGAATTGTCGATTTTGTCCTAGAGCGCGCAGCACAGGATAGAGAACGTGCAGAGTGGTTGAAAATAGCTTACTGAAAATCTGATCGAGATTTTCCGATTTTCATTGTTATGTTCGGGAGTAACGCAGGGGTACCATATACAAAAAAACAACTATTGAAACTTACTAACTTATTTTTTACTACTTTAATTTTTTTTTTTTAGCCTGAAAACTTTATTTTCAGTTGCATGGATACCTAAATGCGGGTAAGGCCATATTTGGAACAATTATTATTCAAGCTCTTTACCATTGAAATATAATGGAAAGAATTTTTTCACTATTTTTCCCTGTCTCAAGGATCAAAATTGTACTGAAAAAAAAAATCATGCAGTAAAGGGTTAAAGAAAAACAGCAATAATACATATGTTTTATAATACTTTTGTTTTGCATTGAACGCTTCCTAAAATCAATCTTAACCCCTTATGGACCAAGCCCGAGTATACTCGTTTTTCTCCTCCAGTGTGTTTCAAATAGTTTCAGTGTTTATTCCAGATAAACGCGACTATCGTTGAAAACACTTACAGGATAAAGCCTCGCTTCGGGCGCCTTCAATTCATCGTATAGGCAATTTCAATTCCCCCGAGTACGAACAGTTAACTACCTTCCCTGCATAAACGGAAGAGAGGCTTTCTTTTGAACTAACCTGGCCTGTTGCATAATAATGTAACAACAATTGAGCATGAATATAATATATTTATTTAATATAATTGATGGATATTTATCCATTATTACCAAGAATTAAGCTCTTTTTAGAACAGTTATTTCCAAAGTGGGTCTACCTACTTTTTGGTTGGAATGAATGAAAAGAATAGATTTTACTGTTGTCATGGAAAGAGTTGTGCACATATGATTGTAAAATAGAGAATATTTAACAAGCTGCCCCCCCTTGAGGGATGCCTCAAAATTTAACAGAGAATTTACACGAGGGAGTTAAAAGGCGGTGGTTTCAATTATGAAAAGAGACATTTTTTTTTTTTTTTTTTTTTTTTTAACTATGAATTTAAGAAACTGGTGAGTCATGCTGAAACTGGAGTTATGTTCTAAACCGCAGAACCAAATAAACCGCAGACCGCAATCTCAACATGATACAACTTAGACACTTGGTAGCACACATATTTCGGAAATGGCTCTTGTCGTGCGTCCTGTTGAGGTGTCTAAGGTTAGAACTCGAGTTAAACCATATTATTACCAAGAATTAAGCTCTTTTTAGAACAGTTATTTCCAAAGTGGGTCTACCTACTTTTTGGTTGGAATGAATGAAAAGAATAGATTTTACTGTTGTCATGGAAAGAGTTGTGCACATATGATTGTAAAATAGAGAATATTTAACATGGCCCTTAAAGGGTTAAATATTACCGTTTTCCTTAAAGAGGTTTCGTTTTTATTTTCTCAGTCTGAAAACTATGGTCCTCTTCCTGACCCCGTTAATTTTGGCAACGTCGCGAAAAGTTTTTGATTTACGATCCATTAAATGGTGTACTTACAGTACCTTATGTCGTGCTTAAGGAGTTTTTTCTCCCTCTTTTTTTGGAGAGTAGGTCTTATCGTAGTACTTTTTAATTCGTCCGCGTAAATAGTGAATGCGCGTCTCACCGCCACGGCGCGGCTGCTTTACCGCCGCCCGCCCGGGCCGATCAGATAAGGCCCCGGGAATGTCAAGCAAGGCGCAGCCCTGCTCCAAATAAACAATTCAAAGCATTCGATTGTTTTTCTTTAAGGAAATTAACCTCTTTAGCCAAATAAAAATCTAATTTAAGTCTAAAAATAAAATCTAATCGCAAATTTTACATTATTGCTTGACTTCCCTACCCCCTCCCCCCTTCATATTCTCATTATATACGTCTACGAGGCTCGCAGCCAATGCGCACGCATCTATGATGGCTTCCTTTTGTGAAACTTCTATCCGACTGCTCGTATATATGGTCGGATCGAAGCCGCCTTTTATATTTTTCAAAACTGCACTACAAAATGTACTTATAATCTGCTCCAGTGCTCCGTTATTCAACATTGCTGGGAGATTGCATGGATTTTAACCTTTCAATACCAAGTTTATCGGTCATCTCACCGTGCGTTTATTCAGATCGAGAGTCCCTATATACTTCAAAATGAAGAAGAAGAAGAAGTGGATCAATAGAGCCTCTTAGAGGCCAATTGCAAATGGTGAATGGCCATTTGCCTCTGCGGTGTTGCCGCTATTTCGCTATCTCTAATGGGGCTCTTGCGAACTTTTGCTATAATGGATTGAAGAGTTGATTCTTGCATAAAAACCTGTAAAAATGACGATGAGTACACTAAAAAATCACAAAATTCACTCTCAGAATCGAGCTTAATGGCGGTTCGACGCAGGTATCATGGGAGATTCCTATCTAAATTGAGACATACCTACGTGTTTCCAAAGAGAAAGTGGCATATTAGATAGGAATCTCCCATGATACCTCTGCGTCGAACCGCCATTACGAGCTTGCCATTTATGTAGTTACGTAGGTTTTGAATGTTAAACTTTCTCAGTGTGGTTTTCGTAATTTTTGCTGGTTTTTACATCAGCATGAACTATTCATTTGCTCACAGCAAAAGTTTGCAAGAGCCCCATTGGTTAGGTTCTGATTCTCGACAGTAACGGTCGATATTGAAAGGTTTAGTGTTCTCCAGAATAAAATTCAAGCATAGAGTAAAAATTAACAATAATCACCGAGGTCACTGTTACTGCAAATGTGTAATAAAAGCGAGTTCGCGAAAAGTAAACAAGCCCTCCGCCATTAATGTATTTGCCTCTTGGGGCTTGGGCTTTCTTGATAGCCTAAATCAGAGAGCCAATTAGAAACGGATTCCGACATGGCACATCTCTCACAGTATACAAGGTGTAACAAAACACAATAATTTTCAGGGCGTGTTATAGAGGTAAAAATAAGACTTTTTTTTTCCTATAAACATGGGTCCGAAATTGTAGTATTTTCGAGTTACAGTGTTGCAAAGTTTCCGAAAAACAAATTGAAAAATTGTCGTAACTCCGTCTTGAATTTTTCTTAATGCTCATAAATAAGTTCTCTGATGTAACTTTAGGCGCTTGGCCATGAAAATGCTGTATGCACCAATTTGAGGGAGGTTTTGGGGGTTTTTCTTGATTTTTCTCACTTTTTTTGGCCAAATTCTGTTGAAATATGCTTTCGGATTCATTAAACCCAAAAACGATTAGCATCATTCAAAAGTTCGTAAAAAAATATGCATTTTTGGTCCGAACAAGTTTTTCCGTTTCGCAATTCATTTCCAAGAAAATCGTCCCTGAAGTTGGAGAAGTTGGCCAAGAATTGACAAAATCAAAGAAAAAGCGAAATTCTCAAAGCAACCATTACGCTCGCGCAAATAAAAGCGTTCATTGAGTTTAGGAGTGGATTTCGGAAGTTTTTATTGCTGCCATCGTTATTTTTTTGGGTTTTTACGCCAGAATCGAATATCAAATCGCTTAAAGCAAACGTGTGCCACACTGCCACAGCCCCATTCTCAGGAATAGCACACCTATTGTTCTACTTCTATGGGCTCTTTTTCCGGAACTCTCAATTATTTACCATTTTACGTGCAATTTTCCGAAAATGTTTTAAATTTAAAAAAAAAAAAAAAAAATCCGCTAAATTTTAAAATTATAATATGGACTTTAAAATTTAAATGTCTAACTTTTTAGTGATGTCCAAGGTTGGAGCTAAGTCACTACTTGCTTGCTAGAGGTCGTTTCAGAAGTGTAGGCGCACCTAGACCTAGGAATTTTTCTTAATTATTTCTCATGTTACAAAATGAAAATTAATGCAAATTAATTCAGTCTACTCGTATATTGTATCAGTTCATTCATAGATTTTTGAGATTTTCAATGCAAAATCTCACTCGTTGAATCGATAGGTTAATCAAACTTTAACATTATCTTTCATGACTTACTATTGGTGTCGAAAAAAAAAAAAAAAAAAAAAAAAAAAAATAGCTCACGTATATAGTTCCTGCGCCAACGGATCTTTCCTTCCTTCCTTCCTTCCTGTACATTTTAGATTTCAGCAGAGTGATTTTGAATTGCAGCTTGGAACATCGTTGTCCAGTCTTAATAAAATTGCATGCGCAGCTGTAGTGATCATAACTTTTACGACTCTCCATCCAAAGTGCTCGCCGGCTTTTATGAAGAGTCATCTTGTTTAATTTCTTTCCCCCGAGCAAATATTTATCTCCCTTTTTATTTGGTCGTCTGAGAATAACTTTAATGAAGTAACGACTGCATTTACAGGATGTTGACTGAATTAATCTTGTTGAGGTCGCCCTCTCGCTATAATCACGGAAATTTATCTGCGCCAGTTGTAACTCATCATTTTTGGTATTGTGTTAAAATTGGAATGGAGCCAAAATGTATACGTATTGTGTCATACGACTATACCATGTGTATAACTGTGTGTGTCCTTTTCGCTATCTTCTTCAAATGGGTTTTCATCGTGGGTTAAAACAACGGGCGCGCGGTAGGTACCTTTTTCTGGAGCTGATGCAGCCTAGAGCCTTGCTCTAGCTAGAAACCAGCGTAAGCTTTTAACTGGGGGTTTACGGTTTCAGGTTTGAAGTGGACATCTGTTATAATGCAATTTCGTCCGTTTTTTCCAACTAAAAACTCAAATACTTTGAAACGCGAACGGTTAAATTAAGCCTTTAATGAAAAATTAAGGTGAATCTTCGTCATATAATAAGTTTTGCCGTCCTTGTATATTTGATTTGATAGAAAATTTTGAAATCCCCGATGATTTCACCGGTTGAGAAAAGATCACACGGTTCAGTTCAGTGCAAGACAGTGAGCCTTAAAACTACTCGCATCTAATCTTTTCTCAATCGGTACCATATTGACGTCAAATTATTAAAATATTTTGAAGTCATCGACGATTACTGCACCAGTTGAGAAAAGTTTTTTGCGAGTTTTTTCGTTTATCACAATCAAATACTGAACTGAACTGTGTAATCTTTTCTCAACAGACGGAATCATCGGCGAGTTAAAAAATGTCATTAAATATACACGGAACGGCGCAGCTCTGCTTCTAATATCGATTTTCTCAGCCATAGATATAGCTTTCGACAAATGCAGGGATAGGCCAAAAGTAATTCATGTTGAAGTAAACGTCAAGTCCTGTCTGTTTTTTTCTGTGCAATAAAATTGGAGTCATCGACGACTCCTGCACCGGTTGAGAAAATATTAAAGATGCGAGTTTTTCCGTTTATCACAATCAAATACTGAACTGAACAGTGTAATCTTTTCTCAACAGACGGAATCATCGGCGAGTTAAAAAATGTCATTAAATATACACGGAACTGCAGCTCTGGTTCTAATGTCAATTTTTTCAGCCATTGATATATCTTTCGACAAATGCAGGAATATGCCAAAAGTAATTCATGTTGAAGTAAACGTCAAGTCCTTCCTGGTTTTTTCTATGCAATAAAATTGGAAGACTAGGTTTGCAAGAAAAGTAAGCGCATCTCAACCCTTAAATCATGAATTCATGAGCAACTGATTTTGAATGAATGATTAGGACTACTTATACTATTTTTGAAGCATTTACCAAAGCCTGCGAGCCTCATAAGCACAGTTCATGGTTCAAGTGAATAAAAACATTATTGGGAATGAAGCTAAAACCAGTGGGGAGGCGTGCTATTTGGCAACGTTCCTTTTCCCCTATTTAAACACATTAGAAAGGTCGAAATGCCTGGTCATCGCCGATAACTGGAGCGTTCGACTTTTTTGGTGTAAATAAATGGAGAAAAGACATTGTTGCCAAATTTCACGCTTCGCCACTGGCTAAAACAAATAAAAGAAACGGCGGGACGTTTCAGAAATTTACATTTACATTTTCAACCGCAAAAAACACACTAAAAGAAACACAAATAACCTAGGAATTGACTCGCCGCTCTAATAGCAAAAAGCTCAATTGTTTAGGTTGTTTTTGTGTCTTTTAAGGTGGTTTTTGGAAGTAATTGCATCAAAAACTGCTCGTACATAATGTGTCCGTGACATTCACCATCCATCAGTGTTAATTTTCCTAATTTTTAGAGTTTTAGAATAATCCTACGCCCACAATTTCACTTCATCATCGCCATCTTATGTATTTTGAGACGCTGATTTCAAAAGTGCTATCAGTTTTCATTAAACTGGCCCAGATTTTACGTACCTAAACTCGAAATTACGTCTTCTTAGCAAAAAATTCAAATTCTGGAAAACTATGAGTTTTGAGTAAAAACTGAGACCGAATTTGAAATCAGTGGGTCAAAATACATGGACACTCACGCGAGAGAGGTGAGAAAGAGGTATCTTATAATGAGAAAACCCAAAGGCGGATCCAGCAATGTGGCAACTGTGTTTTATTCCCATTTGAATGCATGAGAAACTATCGATTTGTTTGATGGCCATGGCCCCCTCAAGGATCGATTGTTTCTCATACAGTTAAATGGAATGAATTCATGGTTGCCAAATCGCCGGATCCGCCCTTGAGAAAACCTGGTTTTACGTTCATAACAGCCGGACACACCATGTGTCGTTAAGGCGTAAAAATCGTTCTTTTTTGCGGTTGAAAATGGAAACGTGAATTTCCGAAAAGTCCCCCGTTTCTTTTCTTTGTTTTAGCTTCATTCCCGATCATGTTTTTATTCACTTGACAAATTAGTATTGCTAATAATGTTGTTTCTTTTCATGTTCATGAATCATTTTCTCATGAAAGTGCAATTTCTCGAGCATGATAGAGCTTTGAAACAAGCTAGATTGTTTTTTGTGATGAGTGAGGGTGACTGAGAATAAGGAATTGAATAAATTGAGAATGACCGCGAGGTTCTCAAAGTATCTTCGTTGACTTGCCGGGTATCTGATGCATAATTCGCCGTCTTGGTGAATTGTGTTTTTACTTTTTATGATCGGCTCACACAAATAATATTTAAATTCTAAAATGACCAAGGAGCAACATGCAAGATTTACTCAAGGTTTTGGGTACATACCTGCGAGTAACGTCGTGCGAGGATTCTTAATTAAAAATTAAACATGTAAAATGATTTAAATGAACGTGAAAAAATGTTTTGGTACAAATCGTCATTATTCAAAAGGACCTCGTGTGATGTGTTCCAATTCTCACCGATAGCCGCAGGACTTTAGTATACTTACTCACGCTTTGACTGGATCCATTATTCATCTATGAGCCCGCGTCCTGCGTCTTAAGTTATTGCTAACGAGCGCGTCATTTTGTATACTGCAAGAAAAATGCCATTCGTGTTTGACTGTCTAGATTTAGGCAGATCGTGGTATCTGCGCCACAAAACTATAAAGCATATTTTCGGACCATTAGAGGCTCTTTACAGGCTAGTACGTTTTTTGCCATTTGAGCCTATGAAAAGTATCAATTTTTTAGAGATTCGAAGAGTCCCCTAAAGATCGATTATTTTACGTAGACTTAAACAGAGAGAATCCATTGTTGCCAAATTGCAAGGGATGACATTGTTCGCCACTACCCGATCCTCGAATTCTCATGATCGCGTTGTCCACTATGCCAATCTTTGAAAACAAATGTTTGTTTTTTTTTGTTTTGTTTTTTTTATTTTGTTTTTTTTTTCGGTTATTGGTGGTGTATCAAATGCGTTTGAAGGTTGCATCGGGTTATCATGGTCCGGTCCGACCGCTATAGATAATTCGCAAAAATATCTACGCTTACAGACGATGACAGCGCAGGTTTCAATCAGTGGCGGCTCGTGCTATTTGGCAACAACGTATTCGCTCCACTTGAATCTATACTCAATAATCGAATGCTGGTGAAGCGCTGCTTCACTTTCGAATCGATTGTTTTACATGCACTCAAATGGAGGAATAGCATTGTTGTCAAGTTGCACGAGCCGCTACTGGTTTCAATTAATGTGCAACTCTTCTGGTGGGCAATTTGCGGGAACCTGTTGCAGTTGAAATATTTTAATCATTTTGTTATTTTGCGCACCCACTAGAGAGATTTGTTTACCATTCCATCTTTTTACTTCCATTTTTTATGCTTTTCCTGTCAAAAAAATGGCGAGCCCTGATTGAAAAAATCGGGCGTACCTAAATCGGTTTTTGTCTCACTATTTTTGCTCGTTTGTGCGACGTAGTTCAAATGTTTTACATCTGTTTAAGGAATCAAGTGCGTACTGCGTAAGGATACAATATACTAAGATAATACTTTTGCCCGCAGCTGTTTCCTTAAAAACGGCACTTTTTTCTGGTGACAGAATTTATGGGTATAGACTATGGGTAGATAAACTATGACAGCGCAATAAAATGGGATCTTTTCGCAGCTTTCCTTGTTCTTAGTCCTTCCAGCGGTGAAGCGTGAAATTTGACAACAATGTCATGTCTCCATTTAAATACACCAGAAAAGTCGAACGCTCCAGTCATCGGCGATGACCAGGCATTTCGACTTTTCTAATGTGTTTAAATAGGGGAAAAGGAACGTTGCCAAATAGCACGCCTCGCCACTGATTGTGAGTCCTTCCCTTCCCACTGTGTGTACCTTCTTTCACCTATACATATATATACGTACAAACGGAGACCACAAGAACGACGACAAAGACACGCCACGCTCATCCATTCATCCATCTGTTAAAATTCATAAAGCGTGCTGAATCAAGGATGCACTCGTCTATACACCACACTCGCCTTGTATATGCTCATATACACAAGCTCCACACTCCACTCGCGCATTCTTCTGGCCCACTCTCGAGACTTTAGCGAGTCTCACTCTCTCTCTCTCTCTCTCTCCTCTCTCTCTCTCTCCTCTCTCTCTCTCTCTTTTTATCTCTCTCTCTTTCTCTCTCTCCCCCCTCTCTCTCTCTCGCTCTCGCTCCTCTCTCTCCCTCTCTCTCTCTCTCTCTCCCTCCTCCTCTCCCCCTCTCTCCCTCTCTCTCTCCTCTCTCTCTCTCTCTCTCTCTCTTTCTCTCTCTCTCCTCCCTCTCTTCCTCTCTCTCTCTCTCTCTCTCTCTCTCTCCTCGCTCTCTCTCTCTCTCTCTCTCCTCCTCTCTCTCGCTCTCCTCTCTCTCTCTCTCTCTCTCTCTCTCCTCTCTCTCTCTCTCTCTCTCTCTCTCTCTCTCTCTCTCTCTCTATCTCTTTAAGTCTTGACTTGAGCGAGTGTGAAACGCGCGTCAAAATAGGGAAAAATATCCAAAGAATGGAGCGGGAATGCTGGATCTGGCGCTATACACTCTCAGACGCGAGACGCGGCGCGACACTTGCGGCTGTAGATCGTACGCGCGGCGCGCGCGCGCGCGCGTGTGTGTGAGAACAATGAACTTAACCGCGTATTTATAAAAAAGAAAAAAAACAAAAACAAAAAAAAACAACAAAGGAATGGACGGTCGACTAACGAGCGTGGCCGAGCTTTTAGACTAATAATGGATGGTTTCGGTCGTTGAAAAAAAAAAAAAAATAATAATAAAAATAATAAGTTCCCGAGTAGAGTACATTAATTTTAGAGGGGTTGTTTGAATAACGTGTATGTATTACACGGAGGATAAAACGGAAGGAAAATATTTAGTTTCACCTCGATATGTGTTTTCGGTTCCATTTGTCCCGACGAAGAAAATATTTAGTTGACGATCGCGCATTAGAGCATCAGGTAAAATGCATGAATATTCCGAAATTGAAGCCTCTGTGACGCGACGCGACGGCCGATAGAGCTAGTTATTAGAATCGCGTGCTCACTGTTCAGAGCTTTCGTTTTGTCTATTTTCAATGGCATTTTTTAATTCACAGATCATTCCACCGTGGTTGACCAAAGATTTCGAAGTAAACGCACGAAGATATACTCTGATCCAGTGGCGGCTCGTGCAATATGGCAACAATGTCATCCCTCCATTTGATTGTATGTAAAACAATCGATTCAAAAGGGAAGCAGCGCTTCACCAGCAATCGCTTGTCAAACATAGATTCAAATGGAGCGAAGACATTGTTGCTAGATGGCACGAGCCGCCACAAGGAAAAAAAACTACCTTGAAAATAACCATACGGATACCTAATTTTGGCACCTGCTAGATGTTATGGTAATGTTAACCAGAAGTATACTATGTTTTGGCTAGATACTAGGTGATGTTACCTGATTGCATGTCGAATTTACTCAAAGTATCGGTAAATGTACCATTATTCTGGTCAGGTTTACCATAACATCTAGCAGGTGCCAAAATCAGATATCTGTATGGTTATTTTCACTAATCTTTTTTTTCCGTGCACTGCTCTGATCTGCAATGTTTTCTCAACGGATGGAGTCTCCGTCATTGACATTAAAAAATTTGCGGATGTTTTGATACTTTATCGGTGCTTTAACCGATTGAAAAATTATTACAGATGGTATAGTGTTTTCGTGCATTATGTAGCCGTACACTGAACTGAACTGTATAATCATTTGGTCTATCGGTGGAATTATTTTGGTGAATTAAAATGCAAAATTTTATTTAATTTTATGGTTGTTTTGAAAAAAAAGAAGAAAAAAAAAACAACAATAACAAAAAAGTGTATAAAATAGGGTTTTCCGAAAACTGTTACTAGGCGTTACAAATAAATGTTAGTATGCTGTAGTACACTCAAAACATGATAGTAAAAACCAAAATTTGTACATTTAATCATTCAAAAATTAGAGTAAATCAATGCGGATTAGTATAAAATGGTCAATTGACTTGCAGATTAATTTTACAGGACAATCTTTACGTTAAAACTGCGCATTGCTTTTTGTTTGTAATTATCTTTTACTATATTCACTTTGTTTATTTAGCACATTTTTTTAAAATATTTCAGAATTTAGTATAATATGTATATGAATTGCGGTGAATTTAAAAATTACAAACTTGCTCAAGTTGCGCCAAAATTGTTTATTCTATGCAAAACTATTTATGTTGCTATTTACGGTGATTAAATGTTGACGCACATTTGAAATATATTTGAATATGTTCTACAACACTGCCAGAGTTCCATCCTGTTACTAAAATATTCTAAATTCTGTTTTTTTCTCTTTTTCATTCCAGGTAAGTTGCTGAAATTCTGGTTTTCTCACAGGACGCCAATATTTAAGTGAGTTAAATCGCTGCTCTGATTCTTGGAACCAAAAATTATTCTGTAAAGAGCCTGTCCTTTAGTTAGCTGTCATTAAAACTCCGCGTGTTCGTGCGAAAAACCTCTTCTGCTCGATCGGCTTCCTCTTTTTCAGTTTCCACCCAAGTCATTACTGAAAGGCTCGGCACTTAAGTACACCCTTTAGATCTTACGTCAACGATTATTTTATCATGTCATTAAAACGAAAGCTTTACAACCTTAAGTTTTCAAAACAACCATGTCTCCGGTAAAAATGTCAATATTTTTATAGATTTAATTGCAGGCGGTAATTTCAGCCGGCGACACACTCCTTAAAAACCGAGAGAATTTGTTCGTAACAGGGGCCATAAACAGCTGGAAAATCTGGGTCAAAACTAACTCAACATTTGAGCTTTGAAAAGACACCCCCCACCGCGCCGTTCTCTCTCTCTCTCCTCTCTCCTCTCTCTCTCTCTCTCTCTCTCTCTTTATTTCTCTCTCTCCCCCCTCTCTCATCTCTCTCTCTCTCTCTCTCTCCTCTCTCTCTCCTCTCTCTCTCCTCTCTCTCTCTCTCCTTTCTCTCTCTCCATTTCTCTCTCTCTCTCTCTCTCTCTCTCTCTCTCTCTATCTCTCTCTCCCTCTCTCTCTCTCTCTCTCTCTCTATCTCTCTCTCGTGACCTTGAGATTGAATCGGAGGTATGTCGCGTGTCAAATTGTGTTTTGGACAGTTTTGAGGGGGTTGCTTTTATATATCCAGAGATTGTTATGTAATACAGATACAAAACTGAGCAGACATCCTTCAAAAGTATAAATAGAATCTGTATATGTACTGTTTGTATGATAGAGAAACGTTTCCTTTTCCAAGGAAGTTGGAAGTGTAATCGAGCGTATGTAAACAGTCAACAAACATTCGAGCATTGTGCACTGACATGCATGGACTGTGCAGTCAGCTCACCACGAGGACCATGCACGCACGCGTTTCTGTCGTTTGTTGACTGCTGTGCGGGTTGCAGCTCTGCGCCGTATTCTGAAATTCTCAGCAGTGTTGCCAAAGTCGTCGCCAAAACGAAAAAAAGAAAAAAATAAAGAAAATTCGAGACAAGTTAAAAATCCTTAATCCTTAGCCGTAGCCAGGAATTTGTCTGTATCTCTGTTTGCTTATTTAAACGCATGTGTCAGAAAAGGACTGATGAGTCAGCAGGGATTGAAATCACGAGACAGCCCGTTATATCTCCATATTCTCCATCCTTTTCTAATCATTCGTCCAAACGGGCAATGAGAGAGAAAGACAAGATTAGGAGGAAATAAAAATACACTTTTGAGGGGTGATTTGCACTTTTCAAGGGTGAGTATTCAGCGAGAGGCAAGGATTGGCGTTTGAATTTTTTCCCTCTCTCCGGTCCCTGAAAATTCAACAATAAGAGGGGGGAAAAGCGCCAGTAGTATGTGGTGGATGTCACTCATCATTTTTTCCCGCGAAGATAGATTCAATGTGAAATAAATACCACGGTAATGTCGGTAACAGGACTTTTTGCTGCCGCCGAAAAATGTCATAGAATAAATTTTGCATCATGAAACTAAAGCAACCATCAAAAGCAACCGAATGAATGAATATTTCAATTGAAGTTGTTGTTTCTAGCAAGTTCTACGAAAACAAACCATCAATGATACATCGAAATCACACTGCTTTTAAGGAGTCAACAAAAGATAATTCTGGCATGAAAAAATAACCACCGTCACTCGGCCTGTTTTTGATTCTTAAAAATCTTTATAATTTCAACAATCAATTCACTAACTTTACATTCTTTCAATGGCGGCTCATGCGATTCGGATACCATGTCTTCTTGTCATTTGAACCTAGGAAGAAGTATCGATTTTTCAGGGATTCATTGAATCCCCCCTGCAGATCGATTATTTTAGGTAAGTTTTAATGGAGAGAATCCGTTTTTGTTATACTCTACAAACCGTATTGCAAAACTTGCTGAAAGAAATTCTTCGAACAGAAATATTCATTCATTTGGTATAAGTAGTGACCAGTGGCGTAGCGTTCACTTTGGCAACGCTATATTGTGTCCATTAAAACTCATGTAAAAGGTCGAATGCAAAGATGTTCGCCAAACACCCAATAGTTCGATACTTTTAATGGGTTTAAGTGGACTAACTGCAACGTTGCCAAATTGCACGCTACGCCATTGGTAGTGACTCGTGAAATGAACGGACTAAACCAGCTTCAAAACGTTTTGATTATGCAATTTCTATGACATTTTTCGGACAGCGAAAACCTTGTTATCGTGGAACTATCCCTGTGCGTTCAAAGGGAAGTAGAGAGATACAATCCTTATTTTTTTTATTTTCTGATGTCTTCCAATTTTGACTATTTCCTCGAGTTAAAATCTGGTTTTTTCATCACCCATTTTTTTAGGGGAAAAACCCGTAAACTTGACAACTTCTCGGTCCGTCATCCTCCTCCGCAAAGTCGCGACTCAAGCGCTCTCCTCTCCCTGCAGACCCTGCAGACCCTGCAGTTCGTACACTCTACAGTCTACACAGTCCTCAGTCCTCGCGGCAGTTATTATTTTAACAGTTCCGCGCTGTTTCTGATTCCGAGACGGCGCGTTTCCTGCGCGCTTTTATGGGGGAGAAAAATTCCAAGAATAACTTGACAGAGAATTATTCTCTCGGCTCCGTCGTCGTTCGGTTAGTTGGCTAGATTAAAAAAAAAAAAAGAAGGAAAGACATTTAAGAACTTTTGAAAAAGTTGTAAGGGAAAAACTTAGCGAAAGTTTGAAATCATCGTCAGCGCCGCGCCGCTGCCGCCACCGACCGTTGAGACACTCTTGACATTACGCACTCTTCCCTTATAATGCTAAAGGTTGCATTATTTTTATTTTTTTTTTATTTTTTTATTTCTTTGTGTTGCGAGTTGCATGATTTTTACTGTGAGCGAGCTTTCATCTGAGCTATCAAGATTTTGTCTGTTATTATTCTTGTTTCTCTGAAATTAAAAGGAAGAGCATTTCCCCTCCCAACGCCAATCTTGTCGTCTGTGTATCCGTTTGTGTTAAATGTGTATTGTTTGAACAAGTTTGACATAATTTAGTACTTTCTTCCTGCGCTCGATCCTTGCTCTCAGAATTGTTCCCTCGAGGGAACTTTCATCGAATATTATTCAATTGGGATAGGATCTGGGAAAAAAAGGATTTTCCTTTTTTTATTATTTATTTATTTTTATACAGAGTAAGGGAGGTCAAACTTCAGATATTGCCATTCTCTTCAGAGATTGTATATACTGAGTAAAAGTAGCCATGGTGGTAAACAAAAATATGAAATAATACGTTTGGAAGTCGTGAGTCACTGAGTTCTTGTTCGAAAATTGGTCCTTTCAATGATAAAAAAATAAAAATAAATTGCATTTTTACCCTTTTATTCAGTGTACTGACAAGCCGTTAACAGTGCGTGAAATTATGAAATAGTAGTTGGATTTTTTACCTATGAATCGGATGACTTTTCCTCTCATATAATTTAGTAAACAAGTACTTACCAAAAAAAGTATCTGAAGAAAAGTTTTCAAAATATTCTAAATAAAAAACAATTCTTTTAAAAGAAGGTTAAAAACCAGATTTTTCCAGAAAATATGTCGGAAACATTTTAAAATTATAAAGATTTGTTAAATAAATAAATAAATAAATGAATAAATAAATAAATAAATAAATAAATAAATAAATAAAAGTGTATAAAATTCGTCGGAAATATTTTGAAAATTTCATTCCGGCAAACATCACATTCACATATTCCAAAAATATTGTTGAAAGATTTTTTAGCAAAACTCTGTCAGGATTTTAAAAATATTTTGGAAATTTTTTCTTTCACATGAGAGATGTGTTAAATAAAAAAAAAGAGAGAGAAAAAAAAATAAAAAAGTTTTTAAAATTTGTCGGAAATATTTTGAAAATTTCATTCCGGCAAACATCACATTCACATGTTCCAAAAATATTGTTGAAAGATTTTTAGCAAAACTCTGTCAGGATTTTAAAAATATTTTGGAAATGTTTTCTTTCACACGAGGGATGTGTTAAATATAAAAAAAAGAGAGAGAAAAAAAAATAAAAAAGTTTTTAAAATTTGTCGGAAATATTTTGAAAATTTCATTCCGGCAAACATCACATTCACATATTCCAAAAATATCGTTGAAAGATTTTTGGCCAAACTCTGACAGGATTTTAAAAAGATTTTGGAAATTTTTTCTTTCACATGAGGGATGTGTTAAATAAAAAAAAAAAGAGAGAGAGAGAAAAAAATAAATAAAAAAGTGTTTAAAATTTCTCGGAAATATTTTGAAAATTTCATTCCGGCAAACATCACATTCACATATTCCAAAAATATTGTTGAAAGATTTTTGGCCAAACTCTGACAGGATTTTAAAAATATTTTGGAAAATTTGTATTTCACATGTGGGATGTGAAGATGTTTTAGCCCCATCTAGCAACCATGACGGAGAAATGGCGCACATATTGACCTCGTTACGACAACAAAACATTAATCGAAATGCAAAACAGAGCGTAAGTGATGTTTTGTGGTCGGAGCGTAGGCAAAGGGTGGGACATGATATCCAAGCACATTACTCGAGAGTCCCAGTTTTCCTCAGAAGTTCAATTATTTTGCTCTCGCCACAACGCACGGTGGTCTGCAGGCTGATCATGGAAAGGTCGAATCGATGATCAAGTGCGTGTTATCTTATGGGTGATGCCATTCCGAAAGGTTTCATTCCGACAGAAACCCTCCCATCTCTACTGAAATTCTCCGATGGCTCAGGAGTCATCAGAGAATTTCGGTAGAGATGTGAGGGTTTCTACCGGAATGAAACCTTTCGGAATGGCATCACTCATAAGATAACACGCACTCGACCTTCGATTCGATAGCATTACCACAGAATAATACAATCAGAACGGAAACTCCCATAAGAGCCAATGGAAGCAAGTTTGGAATTTAACGGCACCGATAGGCAACGCTGTGGTCCTATTTCCCAACATGGCGGACGTGTGTGATTTGTTTTGAAACTCATTTATTTCTGTGAATTCTGGAAGGAAATCTTAAGTTTCCAGCCTCACTTTTATTCTATTGGCATTTCAGAATGAAAATTTCGCGGATCATGCCCTATATTTTTTTTTTCGCAAGCGAATTCAGATGTAAACATCCTATATCCCAACATGGCGGACGCGAAATGAATTTGCTTCAAAATCTGACAGAGTTTCCGTTCTGATAGTATTATTCTGTGGCATTACGATACGATCGTTCATAATCAGCCTCCTGGGTCCAGGGATCGAAAAAAGTAATCGCTAATCATTGTTTTCGATCTTTAAAGTTTAATTTCAAACTTTTCAGTGGGGGATTTCCAAGGATTGAATTACTTTTTTATAGTGTTCTCTGGGCAGGAGCGTCATTTCGGGTTCGGCTTGGGGGGGGGGGGGGCATTTTTTTTTTTTTTTTTTATCATCAATATTATTTTAGACACTCTACAGCCCTGCATATCCTATATTCACGGCCCTAAATTCCGACAAAACTCGTTAACCCCTTATGGACCAAGCCCGAGTTTACTCGTTTTTCTCCTCTAATCTGTCTCACACTGATCAGAGTCTTCATTCCGGATTAACGCAAATATAGAAAACACATGGAAGATAAGGTCTCGTCGGGTGCCTTCAATTCGTCGTATAGGCAATTCCAACTCCACCGAGTACGAACAGTTAACTACCTTCCCTACCCTACATAATCAGAGGAGTGGTGTTCTCTTGAACTAACCTGGTCCGTAAAGAGTTAATGACCACCAAATTTTAGTTCGAAACTTTTTTCTTCTCCTTAAAAACAAAAAAAAATCACTTTTTCACTTTTGGTCGACCCTTGTGGGGGAAGGGGGGGCGTTCCCCCTTGCCCCTCCGCAAATGACGCCACTGTCTCTGGGATTGAAATTGGTTTTTGAGGGCTTTTGAAAATGATAAATCGTTGAGAAATTTATACTCTCTGATTTTTGGCCGATTTTGGACGATCTTGGACCAGAGTGCGCCGCTCAAAGCTGTTAAAAGCGCTCATTCTTGCAACAGCCGCGGCCGCGACGCGTTCGCGCCGGAGTGATACATTGCGGAGAGATGCGGTTCCCTAGATGCGTCACACTCACACCACACCAAAGTCGTTTCAGTCACACAATTCCTCGGGTGCATTCAACCATGGAAACTAATTAGCTATCTTTCGGAGCGCGACCCCAAATTTTGTCACGGAACGTTCATTTGGAGCGGCTGTCCGAAAGTTGCGCTTTTATAGGATGTATTGAGTGTGGTTAGCTTTCGGTCTTGAAAACTTGACCGCTATTGAGTCGATGAATAGGTAACCGAGCGAGTCTTCACCATGTATGGATACAAAACCATACCGCAGCTCTCAACCCCCAATTGGAAGTGAGGAAATCTTAATCGACGGAAGGCAGCTTTTGAAATGCAATGTATCGATATGAACCAGTGGGAAATAATCGCAATTCTCAAGGGCTCCGCTTATTATTGAACCCGCATTAAATCGGTACCATTTGCAAGGGTTCAAATAGGTGAAAAATGATGATCGATTGTTCATGAGCAAGCAACTGCGTGTTGTTGATTCATCAAATGAGGTATCGAAACATGAGAAGATACAGGAATTTGTCTTTCTTTGTCCTTTTCTCTTTCTCATTCTCTTTCTCTTTCTCATTCTCTTTCTCTTTCTCATTCTCATTCTCTTTCTCTTTCTCTTTCTCTTTCTCTCTCTCTCCCCCTTTCTCTTTCTATTTCTCTTTCTCTTTCTATTTCTCTTTCTCTTTCTCTATCTCTTTCTTTTTCTCTTTCTCTTTCTCTTTCTCTTTCTCTTTCTCTTTCTCTTTCTCTTTCTCTTTCTCTTTCTCTTTTTCTTTCTCTTTCTCTTTCTCTTCCTCTTTCTCTCTCTCTCTCCCTCTCTTCCTCTCTCTCTCTCTCTCTCTCTCTCTCTCTCTCTCTCCTCTCTCTCTCTCTCTCTCTCTCTCTCTCTCTCTCTCTCTCTCTCTCTCTCTCTCTCTCTCTCTCTCTCTCTCTCTCTCGTTCTCTCTCTCTCCCTCCGGTCTTTTGAACACATGAGGTAGGAAAGGATAGAAGAGGGGGTCACCGGCTATCCCGTGACTTTAGACCCTATCTCCGTCCTTTTCAAATGCGAACGTTCAAACGGGAGGAGAGAGTAAAAGACAAATCCTGTATCAGCTGATGGACCGATATAAAGGATCCCAATAGCCTCCAAAATAATAACATCATTAAGATCAATAAGTGCTGCACAGAAAAACAGGAAATACCCTTTGATAACGCTGACCATTGGCGCACCGAAGGGGGTGGTCTTAGGGTCACCCCTCCACCCCCCCCCCCCCCAGCATCAAGATTTTGCTCTAAAAAAGGTCATCTTCGGCCAAAATTGCTTCCAAACCCCCCTCCCCCTCAAGTCCTCAGAAAAGGTAAAATTTGCGGTGAAACCCCCACCAAACTAAAGTGCTCGGTGCGCCACTGGCGCTGACAAAACCTTTGGTAGAAACATGACCTAGCAAAATACGTTAGTATGTATAGAGCTAACCCAGCGAACCAGAGATTCTGTACCCTTTATTAAAGAGATTTTGCAGGGTTATTTTTTTCACCTAAGATTTGGTCAACGCTACTAAAGTGATTTTTCCTGCTTTTTCTGTGTGAGCGGACTAGGTCTTAATTCTGGTGTTTGGTATGAAGCAAATGAAGAATATGAAATTGGTATGAAGCGAGCCGAAAAGCTTGTTTTCGATTTGTTTCTCCACCGAAGCAATTTCGGCCCAAAATACCTGCTTTTGTTTTGAGAAGGAATTTTTGCGTTGTGACCTCTCAACCGCATACTCTTTTTGCGCAATGGGGCTGTTGCACATTTTTGCTGTAAGCGATTTAATAGTCGATTCTGGTGTAAAAACCTACAAAAATAACGATGGCATCACTAAAAACTTCCAAAATCCACTCCTTAACTTAAAAAACCGCTTTTATTTGCGCGAGTGTACTATGGTGGCATAGGGCAGTAATAATGGGAGATTCCTGTATTGATTTCATCACTCTCTCTACGCTGACAAGGATGATTCACAGAGTAATTAGTCATCACTCATCAGAGTAGTGACCCACATCCGATGAATGGTACCGTGACATCTATAGTGACACAGGTGTCAAAGGAAAGTCGTCTCTTATTGGTCACTTCTTGATGGAGTTACATTATTGTTAGATGGGAATCTCCCATTATTGCTGCCCGCCTAAGGCAACATTACGCTCTCACAAAGGAAATCATTTATTGAGTTTAGGAGTAGATTTTGGAGGTATTCAGGGCTGTCATCGTTATTTTTCGAGGTTTCTACACCAGAATCGACTATTAAATTGCCTATAGCAAAAGTGTGCAACAGCCCCATTCTCCATCGAATGTAGCTCTGAATCTTCTCAACCCTTGCATACTACGCCTTTGTTTCGGTTTTGTTTTTGATATGCGCTCCACATTCGCAATTCTGTTCGCAATCTCTTCGAATATGAAAGTATAGGTATTTTAACGAAAGCTCAGCTCTAGATTCGATTCGAAGCCCTCGAGTTATTTCTTTTTTAAAATATTGGCAGCTTATTTCATCGGAATACCTCCCGAGTATAAGTTGATGTATAGACACAAGTGCACGCGGTGGGTAAAATTATGATGTGCCAAAGAGAGGTAATCACGGGTGAGATAAACGCGCTTACCGACCAATGTGAAGGGGTGCCGGGGGGGGGGGGGGTAGGGCTCGTCGCATGCCATGAAATGTAGAATTCTTGTATTCTCGTATTCTCAGTTGGCACCGACATCGAAATCCTGTTGAGAAATCGTTTAGCAAATCGATCTGGGTAATATGAACGACGCGCGCGCTTTCGGAGTGACGCGTGCAGTGCGATGACCGAACTTGTAATCGATTAGCGTTTGATTTCTAAACTCCGCGACGCGACTTGTGGCCTGATGACTCTCATCGATGCTCGTGCCAACTGAAAGTGCGCGAGTTCTAGCACCCGAATTCCTTTAACAATCGTAGTTAAAAAAAAAACAAACAAACAAAACAAACAAAAACAAAACTATAACCACATATCTTGTCAAAAGTATCACGCCTGCTCCAACGAGCAGTCAATAGAATAATAAAGCTCTTGCAAGGTTTTTATTTTTTTTACAGGCAAATGAGACAGTATTTATTTTAATTTTGCAGTCAACTCATGTTGTATAGTCGTGTTAATAAAACTTGTAATAAAAAAAAAAAAAAAAAAAAAAAAAAAAAAAATATTGCGGTGATAACAGCCTACCCTCCCCCCTCGATTTTCTGGGGAGTTATAAATTGTAAAATAGTCGGCACACTCAAGGAGTCAAGGATTAAAAACTTCCACCCACCTGTATGAAAATTAATGGCGGTGACACGTGCAATATGGCAACAACGGATTCTCTTTATTGAAACCAACGTAAAATAATCGATCTTTAAAGCATTCATCGAATCCTCGAGAAATCGATCCTTTTGCATAAAATCAAATGGCAAAACTCGTATTTACACACAATGACGCTATCCACTGGCAGATCCAAGAATTTGTCCTTCTCTCTCTTCTTCCATAAGAACGCGTGTGTTAGAAAAAGACAGATCAAGGACAGTCACGTGACTTTCACCCCCTCTTCTAGTGTTGCCAGATTGGGGTGAAAAAGCCGTACGTTTTACATTGATTTAAATGGGGACGATACGGCTTTTTACCCTCGATCTGGCAACACTGCTCTCTTCTATCGTTGTCTAACAAATGATTTCTAACGGGAGAAGAGATGAGAGATGGATGATTTCTTGGATCTGCTAGTGATGCTATCACGTGACTTTAGCTTCATTTTTCTGTCCTTTTTTAACTCGTGCGATCAAATGAGATGAGAGAGAAAACGATGAACTTTTAGGTCCCCGCCTTTGATCACGCATTATGATAGCTTTTGAGCTTCGACTTTCTGATGTAAACATAATCTAAGGCGCGAGTATCGAGCAAGGCTTTATTGGTATAAAGACGCTGCGTGCCTGTCTCTGAAAAAGGAATATCAATTATTCCTTTTTAGTTTCATACAATCCCCACAAAAAGATTTCTCGACGATAAAGGGGTCATTGAATTGTATCTATACGTCACCTTGTTCTGATATTGCTGACACCCACAAGATCTATTGAGATTATACACATCTAGTTGCGTAATTAGGCAATGTATTGGTGCTATGAAGGTATCATTAATATATAGTTATGTTTTAACGGTATTCCCCCAGAGGATGGGAGAAAATAGTCCTTTGATTTGGTCCTCAGATTAAGGAATGGGACAATTTCAAGGATCTACATTTTGATGTTTTTTATAAGCTAATTAAAGTACTCACTCGGTGAGCTGAAAACAAGAATGCTTTGGATTTTCTAGTTAGGTTCCATTTGTCCCGTGGAAATACAATTTGGCTCAATAGCATTGTTTTAAATGCGGATATTCTGCGTTGTAAATTTGTGATGTTACAATTTAACACATACGATTTTTTGCAACAATTTATTATTGTATCTCCAAAACTAGGGCATTTGGGGGGAAAACCAAAGGCACATTTGTTCTCAGCTCATCAAGTGCTTTCATTTTATTAATTGAACATAGTAAATTTTAGACCCTAAAAATGCCCCGTTATAGCCATTAGATAAATTAATCAAAAGTTAAGATCCCCAAACCTCAATTTTTGCCTGGGTCCTGATTTCTCTATGGGCGGGCCCCCCAATATTCCTTCCTCTTCATGATCAAAAAAGGGTCAAATTAGTCTTTCCTCATGATTATTTAACTGATTATTTCCAAGTCTGTTACGAATGACATTTCATGTTTATGCCAACCTTCATAATCTTTTTCTGGTGCAAAGATTATGGACTTGTATTTTTAGGTTCGCACGATGCAACAGTTCCGACTCCACTGAACGTTGTTGTGGCGTGTACTGCATACCCAATCAAGAAAGCAAAAAAGAAGAAGTCTGTTACTCCAGATGGATTTTCCCAAAGATGATTTTTTAATAAATTATTCAGTTCTCATATTGGGTACACTACTGTCGCGTGAGGAAACTACTAAGGACGCACGTGACGTGTACCACCTGTTATTTTTTGAGTAACTCGGATTACTCAAAAAGAGAGAGAAGTTGCAGTCACAAAAACAGTCACCTTCTATACAGACGTTTCGATCTAAGAGACTTAGAATCTAGACTAAGATTTTGTCGTGTATTATTAACCCTTTTAATACCTGGTTACAAAAACGCAAATCTCCTCTTGCTCGCTCTAAATAAGGGCGGGTTCGGTGCTGGATAGATAAATCTTCCTACTCCTCGGTGACGATTTTGCATATCCATCCAATTGAAGGCGATTTTGAAACAAATTATTTTGCAATTTTCCAGCAACTTATTGGAGTTACTCTGTCGATAAAATATTGGCATATTTTATGGAGTAGAGCCATCCGCATAGTAACAGAAAAAATAAAGTTGGTTGGAAGGGTCAAAGCAGTAGTGTAGCAATGAATTATTATCTATTTCTCTCTTTTCTTCATTCACAGGGGAAAAAAAAAAAAAAAAAAAAGACTGGTAGAATTTACCATCTGCATAGCTGATTTTGGAGTCTGCTATCAAGTATGGTAAATTTTACCAACATATGGTGAATGAAACGTATCTTGTGGTGAAATGTATCAACAGGTTATCTTAATTTACCACAGGGTACGTTACGTTTACCATGCTTATAGAGCTCGTTTCACAAAAGAAGGCAGATGACAGATCATGTGGCTTGCTGCGCAAAGACGTGTTCGCGTTCCTGCACATGCGCAGAAACGATTTTGCGTAACAAACCAATCTGTTATCGGCCAACTTTCGTGAAATGACCTCTAGCAAACTCCAAAATCAGTTACCTATGCAGATGGTAAATTCTACCAGTCTTTTTAATTTCTCGATCTCTCCTTCTTCCTCCAAGGATAGAAAGTATTTTATCATCATGAAAAATTAGGAAGTTGGGGTTTTTCCATCTTGGCATTCCATTTTTTCGTGTTGATCCATGTTTTTAGCAGTGGCGTAGCGTGTAATTTGGCAACGTTGCACTGTGTCCATTAAAACCCATGTAAAAGGTCGAATGCTAAGGTGTTCACCGAACACCCTTATTGTTCGATCTTTTTAATGGGTTTAAATGGACACATTGCAACGTTGCCAAATTGCGCGCTACGCCACTGTTTGTTAGACCAGGATAGATAAGAGGATGAACCCCCCCCCCCCCCCACCCCGCCCCTTTCCATCTCTTGTCCACATCGGCATTCAAAGGAAAGATGGGAGGGATCCTGGCTGCGCTATTCTGGTTCAAGCGCTTTTACAGGGACTTTTACCGGAGCTACAAACCACTGTAGGTCGAAGATCGAGAAATAAACACCAGTATGAGAGCTACGCATTTCGGCGCAAGACTCGCATCGCGCTAATGAAGCAGCAAAAATGAATGAGAGAGAAAGAAAAGAGAGCGAGAACCTTTTTTGACGGGCCGTTCGGGGTTCGGGCGCGGGCGATGGATGCGGGGGGTAGGGACGAAAGAGGGGGGAGGGGAGGGGAAAAAAGGGCGGTGAAGCAAAGGAACTTGAGCCGAAATAAATTGCCGTGTGATAAGATCTGCCTCTATGCTATGCTCACTTCTTCCTCTATCTGTTCTCTGTTCTCTGTTGGTGACTCTAGCGCTGCGCGACGGCAAGTGAGGTAACCGCACTGTGGATTCAAACATGAGATTTTGTCGGAAATGATTTCGTGAATAGAAATAAAGATTTTAAGTAGGGAATAGTACTTCATCAGTAATGTGACAGTGACGGAGAGAAATTGTCTATCTCTGCGTTCTTTCTCTCCGTTAAAATATAGATGTTCGACAAGGATAGGTACCATATACGATTTTTACGCCTTAACGACATAGTGTGTCCGGCTGTTATGAACGTAAAACCAGGTTTTCTCATCATATAAGATACCTCCTTCTCACCCCTCTTGCGGAAATTCCATGTATTAACCCGCTGATTTCAAATTTGACCTTAGTTTTTACTCAAAACTCATACTTTTTCCAGAATTTCGAATTTTCAGTTAAGAAGACGTAATTTTGAATTTACGTAAAATCTAGGCCAGTTTAATGAAAACTAATAGCATTTTTGAAATCAGCATCTCAAAATACATAAGATGGCGATGATAAGGTGAAATTGTATGCTTAGAATTATTCTAAAACACTAAAAATTGGTAAAATTAACACTGATGGATGGTGAATGTCGCGGAGACGCGGACACATTATGTCGTTTTTGATGCTTACTAACTATATACGGGGTTTGGATATTTATACCGAAGACTCCAATGGCTGAAGTTTTACTTGTTTCCCCCACTCCCTCTCCCGTAACTACCCTGTACCTGCAGTTCTACCCTGAAATACTTCACACAAATTAATGTTTGCAACTTAAGTTGCCTTTCTTTAGAGTTTCTGTTCACCTTTCATCATAATTCTCACTGTACAGCTCTCAAAAACGGAACTTTAACCGACTTTAACGATGTTTATCGTAACCCCCTCTCGCAGACGTATCCTCATGTGAAAAATTACCTGGACTATAACTATAATGATAACAATTAGTCAGGAATAATCATCAGAAATATTTTCACCAAACCGCAAGCAAATTCTTCGAACCAATTTCTAAGGAATTTCGATTTTTAGCTATTTGGGCCAATTTTTAGGATAAAACTCCCCTTAAATTTTTAATTATGTGACCAAATCCAACAAACTCAACCCTTTTAGTAAATTTGGAAATAATTTTTATGCTAAAATGGTTGTATACAGGCCAATTGTTGAGAAAATGTCATCTGTGATGGACGGATGGCTAGACGGACAGACATTTTTTTAGGAAATGGTTTTTTGGGTTCCTTTCTGGAGTCATGAAATGCCAAACAATGGAGCTAACTCAATTCGTCGGTGTTTTTACAAAGGGACATAATATCCAACGTTTCAGAATCTCCAATCACGATTCCTTTCCCAAATGGTGAACCAACAAACCAATCTCCATGAACATTTTTTACGAGATTTTCTACATTTGACCCAAAATTAGGAGAAAAAATCTGGAACATTAACTCATAAGCTCTTTTCTTTCGAATAAAATGTAGTAATAAGAGATTTTGAAATCTAAACGCATGCCCAGTGGTTCGTCAGCGACCCACTTCTTCTGTTATTTTTGGACCAAATGTCAGTCAATTTGGACCAATTTTACTCAAAAACCAATTTTCGGAGTTTTAGCTCGTAAAATTTAGCTGCCCCAAAAAATTTCTTTGTTTTAGTTTTTTTTCGTGTTTTTAGTTCTCAAATTGTGTTTTTTGAAAAAACCCCTAAAAATTCCAAATAGTTCTGGGCACATATGGGTTAAATTGACTCACGCCTCTTTGTAAAAACGCCGCCTAATTTTCACATTTTTTTTCCGATCACAAAACACTTTCTCTACGCTATGGGGAGTAGGAATGAAAAAATATGACCACATTAAGTCAAAATCTTAACCCACTGTGAACCGTAACGTTGCAAGTCATCGGCACAATCTCTTTTCTCTTACGGAAATTTTTCATTCTGATGGATCATTTTCGTCGAGTTCATGCCTCTTATTGCCTCCAACCTACACTCCCTCCCCCTCTCCCGAACCCTCACCCTTTTCTCCGTTTATCTCGTTTAACTTCGCAAAATCTGCTCGCGCATTCACGTAGGAGTTCCTTTTAATCGTCGCCCTCTAGAACATATGTTGTGACTGGTAAAAGGAAGGTCCTCCGTCAAAAACGTTTCTCCTCCACCTTATAGCAGCATACCTTGTTTCAGAAAGATGTTTATTAAACATACTCGTACTTGCTCTAACAGCCCAATTTACATCGGTTTGTTTCAAATATGGTTTTGTTTTTGTTTTTTTTATTTATTTAGTGCTGTTTTATTTTTTACCCTTTAGTGAGGAATTGCACGATCTGTTAAACAAGTTAAAGCCCTGATCCAAAAATCATTTCATACAGTTGTGTAATCATGTAAGGTTAGTTTCTGTGCCATCTAAGACGTGACGAGGCAAGCAATGGAGAATGCGACGTGTAATAGGTAACAAAATTCGCTAAGACCACGCTTTGTAGGGATACCGTAAGAATTGATGTTTATGACTAACAAGTATCCTGCTTAACCCTTTCAGTGCTGCATTATCAAAGAGTAGTTTCACAATTCTTAGACATGAACTAATGAATCGAACGAATTTTTCTCTTATAATTTTATGTGTTTATAATTTTTTTTTTTTATTTTTTTAAATTTTCATAAGAATCCGGCCTTGTTAACAAAGGTAATTTATGACGGACTATAATAGTGAAAGGGTTTGTGGAATCAGAATTTGGTGGGTGAAGGCGCGCCGGAAGTTATCACAAGTCGAAGTGGCGAGAAGATGGGAAGAAAAAGAGGCTGGCTTCTTGGAACGCATTGTATGTTAATATGTATATGTTTGCGTACACGCGCCGGGCCGTCTTACGCATCCCTTGAAAACGGCCGCCAATTAGATCCGAGATGTGAATGCGTGGTTTTAAATGGGACTCGGCCGTCCAGATAAATGGTCTTTCCAGATTCTAACAGCCTCCAATGAAACTTACGAGTTCCTTAAACTCGGCGACTTAAGCCGAGAATTCGGACAATTTCAATGAGGTTAATTCGGGCGACCGCAGTACCGCTCTATAGCAATTTCACGAGGACTTTTGGCAATGACGATAATAATCTTCATTAGAATCGTTGGGATTATTCAGATTAAGGAAGCCCGTTCAAGAATGTTTGTACACAAACAAATCTCTTTTCATCGCAGCGGCTTTTTTTTTTCTTTTTCTTTTTTCCCCCCTTTTTTTCAATTCAGTTCCACGAAAATTTGTCAAAGAGCAGTGGCGTCACGTGCAACCTTGCAACACTCAATTTCGTCCATATAAATCCGTGTAAAATATCGATGTGAGAAATTGCACTGTGCCGTGGAATATTTCGACCTTTTTCATGGGGTCAAATGGACGAAATAAAATACGATATTTTTAAACTGCACGCGCGCCTTTATTTAACTGCCGCGAAGTCATTCTTTCATTCAAGGAATTATTGGATATCGTGTACGCATATGGTAATGGAGCTGTTGCAAACTTTTGCTACAGGCTTATTAATAGTTGATAATGGGGTCATACCCTGTAAAAATAACGATTAGAGCACTAAAAAATCACGAAATCCACTCCTAAACTCTTAAAATGCTTTTAAACGCGAGACCTTAATGGCGGCCGAGGCCGCGGTTTTCTTATGGCAATTGTATGCTTCTCCTTCTTCTCGTGTGGTGTTCAAGAACACCCCGTGTATATGGCGCTGATTGAAGATAGGGAACCCCAATGAAAACCGCGGCCACGGCCGCCATTACGGTCTCGCGTATAAAAGCATTTTAGGAGTTTAGGAGTGGATTTCGTGATTTTTTAGTGCGCTAATCGTTATTTTTACAAGGTAGTACCGGGTACCCCTTTAATAACTATTAATAAGCCTGTAGCAAAAGTTTGCAACAGCTCCATTTTCGGCTCATGAAATGAGATGAATTGATTCCTTTAAATGTAAATAAATCTCGCACTAGAAAGATGAAGCACAAACGATATCATCTTTGGGGATTTTCCTATGTTATTTCTCAGATATTACATGATGGAAATGAATAAAAATGTATTTGAGCCTTGGGATTTCATTGAAGAACACTTTATACTCAAGAAGGCTAAGTGTCTGGCAAGTTTTGTTTTGATCTGAAGTTTAAAAATTGAAAAGTCGCCAAAGATTATCGGTATGCTCAGCTTCCACATCTGAAACAAGCTTTATAATAGTAGGTAAATTGACAAAAAAAAATATAGTAGATTATCCTATTTTGAAACAATTTCAAATTTTAATCAATTTAAACTTGTAGGTATCAAGAAAAAATTCTTTGAGATACGTACGTTACTTCGATGAACGGAAATTCAATACCCGTTCTTCCTTCCTTCTTCAAGTGAAATCAAACACCAAACCTATTGCCGATATTTTTCTACTTAATGGTGATATATAGTTTCTTAAACCACGAAACACTCAACATTTTTTTCTTTGCACCCTACACAGAAACCATTGAAAACACAACATTTTTCTCAACAAGTCGGTATAAAATAAATGTTACCGGAAAGTGAAGGAGAAGCACCCAGGCAACAACTAGGAGAAGAGGAAATATATTGCGGCATTCGAGTATTTTTTTCAAGGATTAATGGACTATTGCCAACTGTTTTCCTTTTCCACTGAACCGTCCAGCTCCTTAAATCCAGCAGGGAGGTATAAAGGAAAATAACTGCCCATAAAATTAAATCGTTTCCAGCGATTCAATTTTTGACGCTGTGACGTGTACTCTGCAGATAAAAAATGTGTTTGTACGGAGTATTTGCTCAGATTTGTCGGAACATATAGTTTTATATTATTCTCTTGCTTATATGGCTTCTCTCTTCGAAGAATCTATTTCAATGGGGCTCTTGTAAACTTTTGATACAGGGGATTGAAGAGTTGATTCTTGCATAAAAACCTGTAAAAATGACGACGAGTACACTAAAAAATCACGAAATTCTTTCTCAGAATCGATTTTAATGGCAGATCGACGCAGGTATCATGGGAGATCCCTATCTAAATTGAGACAGATATCTGTGTTTCTGTAGAGAAAGTGACACAATAGACAGGAATCTCCCATGATACCTGCGTCGAACCGCCATTACCGCATCTTGCCTTTTAAGTAGTTATGTGGGTTTATTACTGAATTTTAGACTTTATCAGTGTGATTTTCGTGATTTTCGCTGGTTTTTATACTTCAGAATGGACTCTTCATTTGCTCACAGCAGAAGTTTGCAAGAGCCCCATTGAGATGTGCGTCACACCCGTGTGTGTTTAAAGGTTTATTGAAAGCGCGGAAATAAACTTTTTGCCTCCCGTAAACTAAAAGTGCTTTGTTTTGTAAGTCGTTCCAAATCAGTTGAACTTCCTTTTTTATCGGCTTTCTTCTTTGGTAAGGATTTACTTCAGAGCTGCCGGAATGTGTATATTTAATGGCATTTTTCGACCGATGATTCCATCGGTTGACCCAAAGATTGCACAGCTAAGTTCAGTGTTTAACATGTAATGCACGCGGCACGTTTCTAATCTGTAATATTTTCTCAACCAGTGGAGTCTCGTCACTGACTTTGATCATTTTGTGGATATTTTAATCGTTTATTGGTGATTCCACCGATTAAGAAATTATCATAGATGCGAGTACTTTTGTGCATTACGTAGTCATAAACAGAACTAAACTGTGTAATCTTTTGGTCAACCGGTGGAACCATCGCATCGGTTAATTGTCAGCCAGACCGTTAAAAGACAGCCAGTACGCGGTGGCTCTTGGAATTTAGCAAAACAGGTTTTCTTTCATTAGAATATATGCAAAACAATCGATTCGACAGTGAAGGAGCCCGTCACCAGCATTCGATAATTCCACATAGATTCAAATGGAGGAAAAGAAGTTGTTGCCAAAGGGGGCTGTTGCACACTTTTTCCACAAGTGATTTAACAGCCAATTCTGGTGTAAAAACCTCCAAAAATAACAATGGCAGCACTAGAAACTTCCGAAATCCACTCTTAAACTCTATAAACGTTTTCATTTGCGAGGGCGTAATGGTGGCCGAGGGCAGTAAAAATGGGAGATTCCTATTTTAATTTCGGTTACTCTTCCTATGCTGACAAGGATGATTCACAGAGTAATTAGTCACCAGAGTAGCGATCCATATCCGATGAATGGTACCGCATTACTTAGTGACACCGGTGTCAAATGAAAGTCGTCTCTTATTGGTCACTTCTTGATGGAGTTACAGTATTGTTAGATGGGAATCTCCCATTGTTACTACCCTCAGCCACCATTACGCCCACGCAAATAAAAGCGTTTATTGAGTTTAGGAGTGGATTTCGGAAGTTTTTAGTGCTGCTATTGTTATTTTTTCAAAGTTTTTATACCAGAATCGAATATTAAATCGCTTATATCAAAAGTGTGAAACAGACCCATGACGCGAGCCGACGCTTTCCATATCTCTGATTGACTTTCAACGTTTCAACTTCATTTGTATTTGAATCCTCTGCTTTAATAAATATACTTTTCAACAATTTGACAACATCCAGACTACTGGATCGAACATTACGAAGCACGTAATACAACTCTGTCACTTTTTATTTACCTTTGGACAAAGTGCGTGGTATCGATGTCCATTATATTCTCGCCCGTGTTTCATCGAGCATTGATATTTCAAAAGGTCTCTGGCTCAATCCAATCCCCCAAGCCACTAAAGCAGAGCTAATCTGCAGTCAGAACAAGTAAAGATGTTTCTGATCGAAACGGCATCAGAAAATTGAGCTGGACTTAGCTTGAACGATATCGAGGACACATTACTAATGGTAAACTTTTTATCAGCTTTTTTCCACCGAAGCAAGACACTTTTAAAGCCTCGTCTCTTGTGTAACCGCGTTCGTGTATAAATAAAACATGTTAAAGACAAGAAAAAACCAATTTTGTTTCATGCGGGCTGCCTCCATGATTCGTTTCGGTTCTTACAATGTTGCCAGTTTTCTTACAAATCCGTGCTGAGACAGTGAGACTTTAAGCACAGAATAATACAATCAGAACGGAACATGGGCGTCATTTCAAGTTCGGCTTGGGGGGGGGGGGGGCAAAAAATCTTATGACCTTTTTTTCTTTTTTGCTCATCATTATAACTATCGGCTTGGAGGGGGCAAAAATCGCATAACCTTTTTTTTCTTTTTGGTTCATCATTATAATTTTCGGCTTGAAGGGGGCAAAAAAAAATCGGAAAATCGGATAACCTTTTTTTTTTTTTTTTTTGCTCATCAATATAATTTTAGAGCCAAAGAGCCGTCTTTTGCGGGCAATAATCGGATGACCTTTTTTTTTTGCTCATCAATATAATTCGTGCCAGTTTTTGAGCCTGACTTCAAATCCTTGGGGGGGCACTTCCCCCCCCCCCAGCCCCCCCTAAATGACGCCCATGGAACGGAAACTCTATCGGATTTTGAAGCAAATTCATTTCGCGTCCGCCATGTTGGGATATAGGATGTTTACATCTGGATTCGCGCGCGAAAAAAAAAAAGAAAATTGGACATGATTCGCGAAATTTTCATTCTGAAATGCCATTAGAATAAAAGTGAGGCCGGAAAATTAAGATTTCTTTCCAGAATTTATAGAAATAAATCAGTTTCAACACGAATCACGCACTCGTCCGCCATGTTGGGATATAGTACCACAGCGTTGCCTATCGGTGCCATTAAATTCCAAACTTGCTTCCATTGGCTCTTATGGGAGTTTCCGTTCTGATTGTATTATTCTGTGCTATAAGGCCTGTGCGATGTCCACTTTAGTGCAACGAAGTTCGGTGTCCAAAAAACATCGAAATTTAAATTATAACAAGTCAAAAATGAGAAACAAATCAGGATACTCTCATGCTTTTGAGATGGGTTACGAGGAAAAAATGACACTTAGGTCTGCAGGCCGATCATTTACTTTATCGTTAAACCGATCGTTAAAACTGTCTACGAGTGATGCTATTTGTCGAAAATAGTAAAACTTGGCTGTTGCTATGATAACCATCGTTAAGAGTCTCGTTTTATAAAGGCTATTCATGAGTAACCTTTAAAAAACGGACAATTTAACGATGGTTACCATAGCAACGGATAAGTTTTATAATATTCGACCAATAGAATCACTTATTCACAGTCTTAACGATCGGTTTAACGATGATCGGCCCGCTGTTTTTAGTCGACATAACGATCATAACGACGAGTTTCAATGCATCATCGTTTGACATCATCATCGCAGCATCGAATCCATTTGACAGCAGGAAAACATGGAAACTTTGATCGATGCATACCCTGGAAAAAAAAAGAAAAAAAGAGAGATTTTGGATTTAACTCTGTTTTAGTTAAAAGTATTTAAAAGTACCACTTAAAAACTGCTGGTTTGATCGTTTAAAATAGTTAAATTACCTCCGTGCCGTGTTAAATTATTTAAATGGTCAAACTAACAGTTTTTAAGTGTTGTCCATACTTTCAACTAAAAAAGAGTTAAATTCAGCATTTTTTTCAGTGTAAAATATCGCACAGACTTACATAGCTTCGAGACGATGGTTTTAATAATTTTCCACTAAATTAAGTTTCATGAGTGGATTAAGCAAATACCGTAAAAATGAGGTCTAAAATCAAGGCACACATATTGCTTCGTAGATTTGTTTTTGATAATAATTATCATCAACAATATTCGGGTTTTTTCTTGACTCTTCCATTTGAATTGAGCCTCTTCCCTTGCATTAAAGTATGTATCTAAAAAGTACTGAGGTAAACCTTTTAAATCTCTATGCTTTCATTCGGTCAATAGGTTATAAAAATGTCGATCCTTTAATAATTGATCCATTGAGCATGACAGGTTGAATTAGAAGGGGGAGGGCCGGAGGGGATGTTTTTAATGGTTTTAACAAAAAGACGAGGCGAGCGGAAACATTTGGAGCCCACCCTCAACCAGTGTTGCCAGATTCTGTGGATTTTACTTTCTCACTACGAACAAAGTTGGAAATAGAGAGCAAGTATTGCAATGGCGCAGAGATTTTTAAGGTATTTTGTTTCGATATTTGGCCCTCTACGACTCAATAAATCATGATAACTACAAAATAATTTGCTCTCATTATGCCTATATACTATCCTAAAGAATATTCATCCATGAAGTATCAATATTATTTAACCATATGTGGCTTGCAGGTGTAAATGCAAAAACTTTCTGTGGCGTCTGATGTCTGTCCGTCTGTCTCAGTAGCCATAAAATGTGAAACCCAGCATAACTTTGTGACCTATTGATCCATATACATCCAAATTTTGCAGAGATGTTGTTTTTAACATTCTTCAGAGGGATACTTTTTTTTTTTATTTTTTTGAAATTTTAATTTTTAGGTTAGTTATGGATGAAAAATGGTTTCCATTAAAATAAGGAAAAATAGGTAAAAAAAAGGACGCAAATTCAAATATTTCAAAAATGAATCTTTAGATCTGGATAAAAATATCAAAGGGGGGGGGGGTGCAGGTCTACCCCAGGATATTAAAGTTTTCCCTACAGTGGCTACAGTTTGTGTTCTGTCCGTCCGTAGCCATAAAACGCGAAACCCAGCATAACTTGTAAACTATTGATCCATATACTTCCAAATTTTGCAGATATGTTGATTTTAACATTCCCCGGTGGGGCTATTTTTGTTTTTTTGATATTTTAATTTTTAGGTTAGTTATGAATGACAAAAGGTTTCCATTAAAATCAATGGGGAAATAGGTCAAAAAAAGGACAAATTTAAATATTTCAAAAATGATTCTTTAGATCTGAATAAAAACATCAGAAGGGGGTTGGGGGTCTCTCCCAGAATATTAAAGAGGGTCTGGGGGGGATCAGATTAAATTTGATGTGAGAAAGTGTTTGTTGGGTATTTCCTACAGTTTATTCTATGTGCTCTTATAAGAAAGGCCGCAAGATCTTGCAACACTGCCCCTAACGGTTAAGAATGATGAAGCTGGCAAATACGCTGAGCTATTAGTTCCCCCGATCCCTTTTTTCGCATCAAACCTAAACCTTTGAAAATCGCGAGCTTTACGTAAAGAGTCGAACTTGGATACATTTGTTTCTTTCTTACCTATTCTTTTATTCATTATTCTTGGACCTTCCTTAACCGAAAGCTATTTTTCTTTGGTTTTTAAAAGGCTGCTGCGTTCGTTTGCGCCGGTTATACCACATACTCATTACTCATCGTGGATTTCGTGCGGAAGGTTAATGGTTGTATTTTTCGCGTGTATTCCCCTCTCCCGGCCTCCCGTTATCAACTGTGAGAAAATATTTTACTCTTCTTTGACATTGAAGTTGGTTACTTACACTCACTTAAATACTTTGCTATATTTAATATGCGAATGACGAAATCTCTCTCTCTCTCTCTCTTTCTCTGTCTTAAAATGGATGTATATATGTGTCATACTTATATTTTAGTTAGTATAAGTTGAACTAAATGTAAAATTTTAAAGACTACATAGTCTGAAATTGTAATACAAATACTTTAATTTGTGTATTGTAATAAATAAAAAAAAAAAAAAAAAAAACTTAAATACTTGAATATTTTTAAATTTGAGTAAATAGTTGAAAACTTTCATGTGAATGATACTTTTCAAAATACTTTTGAAAAGTTGAAGTACTTTCATGTGAAAATGTTAGAAGTTACAACCAAAGTTACTGGTTCTAATTTATAACACGAAAAAAAAAATAAAATGATAGGGTGACCTAGTTTGTCCCCATAGTTGAATCATCCTTAATTAGCAAAGCTTTTCGTGAATTTTATTGAAAACTACTGCTTTCGTGAAACCTTACCGAAATTGGATTATGTTTTACGATTCTTATTTTAATTTATCCTTAAGTCTCGCTTGTTATACACGTTTTTGCCCTATCATAATTTTTTTTTTTTTTTTTTTTTTTTTTTTATGTTATCTGCACCAAAATAATTTTTAGACTTTTCTGAGAATCAATAAAAATGAAAAATAAACAGACCAATATTATAATACAGGACATGCTCCATGCATTATAACTCCATACTTTCAACTATTGTGTACACTGTTGTACAACTGTTGTATAACAATATTTATCGCAAGAAGAATAATAAGGGAAATTTTCGGTAACCGTAAAGACCATTTTATTCGCTTTTTTCTATCCAGAATTCCGGTAATCGTAACCGAAGTTTCGACTGGGACATTATAATCGACAGAACTCTCAGTTTGGTAACTTGACATTTTTCTCAGCGTATTTTCTTTGACAATTTTGCGTGCAATCGTGGAACGCTTGTTTCATTATAGGTACCACGTGCTATATTATTCGTGACTATGTATTTTTGCCGTTTGAACCTAGGCAAAAGTATCCATTTTTTAGGAATGCATAGTGAATTAGAAGACAGATTCTTTTACTTGGGTTTTCAGGGCTGCCGTTTTGAGTATAATCAATGCTATTTTTCTATTCACCGATGATTCCACCGGTTGAGAAAAGATTACACAGTTCAGTTCAGTGTATGACTGTAATTGCACGAAAATACCCTGATCTGTAATCTTTCCTTAATCGGTGGAAACTCCGTTGATTAATGAAAATATTCGCAAGTTTTTTTTTTAAAGTCAGCGGCGACTCCACCGATTGAGAAAAGATTACAGATGCGAGTATTTTAGTTTATTACAGTCATGCACTGAACTGAACTGTGTTATCTTTTCTCAACCGGTGGAATCATCGGTGAATTGAAAAATAGCATCGACACGGAAAAAAAAACTACGGTGAAAATAACCATACGGATACCTGATTTTGGCACCTGCTAGATGTTAAGGGTAATTTTAACCAGAAGTATACTATGTTTTGACTAAGTGCTAGGTAATGTTACCTGATTGCATGTCGAATTTACTCAAAGTATCGGTAAATGTACCATACTTATGGTCGAGTTTACCATAACATCTAGCAGGTGCCAAAATCAGGTATCCGTATGGTTATTTTCACTAATCTTTGTTTTCTGTGGATTATACGCAAAACGGCAGCCCTGGTTTACATGGAGATAATCTGTTGTTGCCACATTGCACGAACTGCCTCTGTGTTTGATGTTGATTGTTTTACTTTTCGGTTAAGTGCCAGACGACAAGGTATCCACGTCCGCGTGGACTTGGCAGGTTTTATGCAATAAGGCGCTAATTTTAAATATTTAATAATACCTTGCACCCAGTGGCGTCGCGTGCCATCTGGCAACAATGCAACTGCTCCATTTAAACCCATTAAATATATTGAATTTTCTTTGAGCACTGTGAACCCCCTGAATTCGATATTTTACATGAGTTTAAATGGATAGAATACATTGTTGCCGCATTGCACGCGACGCCACAGCTTGCACCCAAATATCATCGTTCGTCTCATTTTTGCATGCGGAATAATTAAAACAATGTATATCAGAACCCGAACCCGGAGCCGCAATATGCGTCGATAACGAGCCGGGTCGAGACATCAGAGGCGAGACATTAGAGAGAGAGAGAAAAATAACACGCACACTCTCACACACACACACACACACACACACACACACACACACACACTGATGCACACAAAAGAAGGAGGAGTCTGGAAACAGAGGCGAGACTTAATTGTTTCGGTGGCAACAGCATAATTAAAAGTTGGGCTCGGGAAACGCGTGCGCTACGCGGCGCGCGATGAGGAGCACAAAGAGTAAAAGACCAAAGCGATGTTCCTCCCCCTCCTCCCCTTCGCCCCTCCCCTCTCCCCAGCACTCCCCCGTAAACCATCACGGCGCGGCTTGACGCCTTTACCTCTCGCGCGATGCAATGATTGCCTTGCCGCACAGTTAAAAAAGCGTGTTGAAATCCCAGGCGAAAGAAGAACAAAATTCAGGAAATGTAATGATAAACAAAATATAAGACCTGAAAAACGTTTAGGATATGGGCAATCTTTTGACTAAAGTTAGCCTCGTCGTCAGTCAATGGACCACATCCAACCGTCTCACAAAACGGTGGCACCACAAATTATAACTGCAACATGATGGGGCAGTTGCAAGGGTCGGAAATTGTGTGTTTTTTTATAAAGAAAGTGATAGTATTTTATGAGCTGAGAACAATGGTACCTTTGGTTTTTTCGTTTTAGTGTCCCGGTTTTGGAGATACACACGTGTAAAGTTGTAAACAATTGTGTGCGTAGTGACGTCACTTTGCGGAATTCTCGTTAAAAATAATGTATTTTGGGGTAAAATCTCATCTCCGGAACAATGAGGCTTTATTAGAAACCAAGGGCATATTTGTTCTCAGCTCATTAAGTACTTTCATTTTCTTTATAGAAAACACAACATTTTAGTCCCTTGCAACTGCCCCATTATAGAAAGAGGTGAAGTAAACTAACGAATCGTTGCACTTAGGGGGAGTCGGGAAGATTTTAGATCGGCCCAAAAGTAACGCAGCATTCAGAACGCTCCCAACAATCGCCCAACATTCCTATGTTCCATTATAGTTATGTGATGTTAGATGTGCTATGTTTAGGTACACTCCAAAGCCCATTTGATTGGATTTTTTTTTTTTTTTTTGGACAAACGTTTTCTATATGCAGGGCGCACAAGGATGGAACGAACAAACATATCCAACAGGTATGACCATTTTAATCAACACGGTATTTCACCGTGATATAATGCGTATGGGGTTTGAGAGGGGGGAAGGGGGGTAAAGCTCGGTCTCCATCGGTGATGGATCTGGATGAGGCATATTGGGACTCGTGCCCCCCAACCTCCCCTTCCTCTATAAAACCTGCGATTTCATCTTCTTTCAATGTAAAATAACCTGAAATTGCCTTCTATAACGTGACGCTTCAAATTCCATGCCCTCCCTCCTCCTTTATCCCTTTCATTCGCAAGCATTTTAGGATTTGAGTTTTTTTGGGGTTCAGGACATTTCGTCAACGACTTTTTGTCCGCGCACATGTTTCGTCCAACTGTTCACTTCACTGTATTTTTTCGGCAGCAACATGTTGGTCCACTTAGTAAATAATGTCCAAAGTTTATTGGTCCGAGTAAAAACACCAACTTCATACAGGAAATATTGCAAAAATTGTAATGTTTCCTAATGGGAACGTTGTAATTTTGGTACAATTTTTGATAAAACTCAAATGATCATTCGTTGGGAGCCTCATGAGCGGCAGCTGCGGGTAAGCTAGGGTCTTTTGACCTTCTGCTAATTGCTCGCAAGTATGTTCCCATTCGGCCATTATTTTTGTATTCAGCCGAATTTCGGACGATTGTCTGTATACCCGTTCTTGGTGATACCAGATCTTCTACCAGATAATAGGGTGGTAACCATACGGTTGATACTTTGCTTCCTCGGGTCTTATAAGTTTTCATAATGAACTTTCAAATGTTAGGGTGCGGTGAACCACCACCAACTTTTAGAGACGGGAATGCCACCGCTCCACAACATTGTTGGTTCTCTAGTCTCCCGTCAAAGCAGCTTGGTAACAGTTTCATAATTTTGGAGGAAATCGAGCTGCTTTAAATCCTTTTCCTCAACTTCGTCGGCCGCAAACCCGCGTCGATTATTTGTAAGTTTCAAAGCCTGCGAGCTCTGGAATCGTATTTGTCTTAAGATCATTGAATTCTTCGAGCGAGTCAGCCTCAGCCTCAGGTACGAAAGGTAAACCTAAAAAGGTTAGCACGGCTCGTCTAAAATCTCTGTCATCCTGGTCCAAGTATCTTTGCCTGAATCCAAAATCCACTTAGTGACGCCAAATTTGAAACGTGCTGTAAAATCAAACATATTTGGACCAAAATTAAACGCATGGTCCAATCTTTTCCTGCCTTTAAAAATGCGTGGACGTAAAACGCCTAGATGAATTTGTTTCCGGGCAAAAAGTCGGTGACGAAATGTTCTATAACCTTTTTTTGAGATTTGATTGAACCATTCAATTTAAAAGAGGACAATTTTCTAAGAAGTTTGATGGGTCACACAACTTTTTACAAAATGTCCATTTGAATTTCATTAAATCCCATGTTATAATAGAACAGTTTTCATTTTGCAGAGATAGTCATCAATAGTTCATGAAATCGTATTTTCAGACAACCGCCTGTATTACAGCGCAGCGCGCTCATCAATTTGAAGAATGGCGAATATGCTTAGTGGGTAGATGAGCGGGTAGATAAATATTCCTACTCAACTGTACTTGTTTTTGCCTACTCGATGAATTGAAGGCGCTTAACGACCCGTTTCTTTACGGCGCGGCGGATGGATCACTGCTTTGGTGCCACTTCTAATTGCAGGCCGACCAGAAGCGGATCCAGTCATTCGGTCTTCTTTGTCTACGTCCATTTGAACTCATGTGTCAGAATAGGATACAAACAGGAGCATCTCGCCACTGAAAAAAAAAGTGATAATACCACATTCTATAGTCATGTTATCAGAAGCACAACGAAATGTGAACGACAGCAAGTCTAGTGCTTTGACCAGAAAATTCCGGCGTTGATACCAGAATATGGTCATAAAACTATAGAATTCCCTAATTATTTTCAAGGAACTATAATGATACAAACACTAGAATTCTGGCAATTAATTACACTATCCCTTACATAGATGCTCATATTGTCATGCCTCTGCAGGTAATACAGTCTAGGAATTTACCGACCAGAGTGAGATAGCAACACGTATAGGTTACGTGAGAGTTAAAAACACCGTTTTTAGCATGCTCAATAAATTTTTTCACAGCGGATGACGTCACCACTGAAACAGTCCACTGCATTAATTGACGCTGAAACTGATCTTCAGCCTTTCCATGGAATTGGAAAGAGCGGTTGAAACTCGTCAAACCAAACGAGAGGAGGGAGAGAGAGAAAGAGAGAGAGAGAGAGAGAGAGAGAGAGAGAGAGAGAGAGAGAGAGAGAGAGAGAGAGAGAGAGAGAGAGAGAGAGAGAGAGAGAGAAAGAGACAAAGTCCCTTATCATCTTTTGACGCCGATGTGTGACATTGACCGACTGGCTTCTAGACACTCACACTGTGCGCCGAGTCGACAAGGCGCATTTTAACACACCTGTTTCACCCACCACCACAACAACCACCTCTTCCACCGCGCCTCGCCGCCTCGCCGCAACATTAGTGTTATCTCATCGGTTTGTTACTTGATGACGTCATCCCGCGCGATGCATTCAGCAAGGGATTCCCTCTCCTCCTCTTCCCTTCCACTCGCATTTGCACGTACACGCGTCCTCGGAGCATCCGAAGAATTTGGTACACATTTTTTTTTCTTCCCATTTTTATTTATTTTATTTATTTATTATTTTGCGAGGCGCGCACGCTCGAGTGAGTCCATGGCCTCGCTGAATGTGACGCCAACGCGCGTCGAGCATCGCGACGCGCGTTTGTTTGTCTCGTTCAGCCCGCGCGCGCGATATTGCAGCGCGACGAGCGACCAGACTACACTAGAATCCAGTGTTGTCAGATTTAGTGAATAGTATACAAATTTCCCATAAGACATAATGGAAAGTGTGTATATTTTTTTTTGCCAAATCTGGCAGCACTGTTCGATTTAAATGGAGCCGCGCGCGCCGCGACTGTGGCTGGGACCGCCCGCTAATTATATTTGAACCGCCGGGCGGCGCGGGTAAACAAAAATCCTCCGATGTCTGTTTGCTTTGTGCGCGCATCGCAAAGACTACGACCGACACGTACGACGCACAGAGGAGCGAGTCAATGGCGGCTCGTGAAATATGGCAACAATGTCAATACTTCATTTAATTGTATTAAAACAATCGATAGGAAAGTGAAGCAGCGCTTCACTTTGCGCGCATCTTTGTGAATACGCAACGTAGAAGTTTGAAAGTGATTTCATTTGTTTAATTGTAAAATTTCCTTCTAGAATCACTCCTTACAGTTTGTTTTTTGACTGTAAAAACTTTTAAATTTGCATTTTCAGTCATCAATTTCATGACTGACCACTCCCGTTGACTCGCTCCCAGTGCGGCTCGTGCCATCTGGCAACAATGTCATCCCTCCATTTGATTGCATGTAAAACAATCGATTGTATAGTGAAGCAGCGCTTCACCAGCAATCGATTGTCAATCACAGATTCAAATGGAGCAAAGACATTGTTGCCAGATGGCACGAGCCGCCACTGGGAGCCAGTCAATGGGAGTGGTAGGTTATAAAATTTATGACTAAAAATACAAATTTGAATGCTTTAACAGTCAAAAACAAACTGTAAGGAGTGATTTTAAAACAAAATTTTACGATTAAACGAATGAAATCACTTTCAAACTTATACGTTGCGTATTCACTAAGATTATACGCATTTAAAGTCGCCACGTCACGTCCGGCCTTTTCCATTAACTCGCCTCCACTGTGCGACGGCGTGTGGCATCAGACTGCTCGTCTCCAAAGCCGCGACTTGTCTTTAACGCAGCCTCTGAATACGGAGTCTTTCATTCTAACTTTCATTAAAATTACCAATTAATCTCCTGCTTATCAGTAATGCTTCGTCTACTCGATGCCTTGGGGAACTAAATCGTCTTAACATCATCACGAACTAGTGGGGTCTTTGGGGGATGTTAGCTAGCTCAGCGGTTACTTTTGCAATCTCGCAAACTCGCTTCTTATACCATTTCAATCCGATTCTATGCGAGAGTTAGATAGATTAATTGTGATGTTTGAGTAATGTCACTTATTTATTTATTTATTTATTTATTTATTTATTCATTTATTTATTTATTTATTTATTTATTTATTTATTTATTTATTTATTTATTTATTTATTTTTTCTATTTGAACTCCCGTAAAAAATCAATAGGGCTCTTGCAAATTTTTGCTAGAAGCAAATAAGTAGTCCAATCTGATGAAACGACCAGCAGAAATCAAGAAAATCACACTGAGAAAGTCTCAAATTCAGTAATAAACTCACATAACTGCAATAACGGCAAGATCGTAACAGCAGTTCAACGCAGGTATCATGGGAGATTCCTGTCCATCATGTCACCTTCTCCACGGAAACACAGAGATAATATGTCTCGTCTCAATTTAGATAGGAATCTCCCATGATACCTGCGTCTCTCCGCCATTAAGCCCGATTCTGAGAGTGAATTTCGTGATTTTTTAGTGTACTCATCGTCATTTTTACTGGTTTTCACACAAGAATAAACTCTTCAATCCCCCTTAGCAAAAGTTTGCAAGAGCCCCATTCTGTTGGAGGGTTGGATCACCTTTTAAAGAAATGAATGATTTACATATAGGTTTAAAAATACGTATGGAGAGAATAACTTGTTGCTACATTGTCCGAGTCCGAGACGCCAATGGTTTATCTCGTTTTGATTTTCCTGTTCGTTGGATGGTTCGCACAAGTCCATCAAGTTACCATCCTGTGCAAAAGTTTCTCGACCATGAAAATTAAATTCTAAAAATCGCGAATTTACGTTGTTAATTAATTATTAGCTGTTTCATCCACCATGATCCACCTCAAGGATTAGAGAGGTGGAGGAATTCGATTTCCTAAAGCATTTTTCCTTATGAGAATGTAAGTGCTTTCTTGAGGATGAAAACACGAAACTTTCCGAGCCGGTTGACTAAGTTTGCAAGTTTATTTATCTTGTTTGAGCTCCTCAGGGAAGACAGTTCCCGATCGCCAAGTTCTTAACCCTTCCAAGAACCGATGTACTCTTGGTCTTTAAATATCCTCTCTTTATTTAAAGGCGGCCCACGCATTTCGAGCTTCAACATTACGCAACTTTACGCTGGATGTTTTGGCGCGTTTATATATTCTGAGAAACTTTCAGTCTGGATTTTATTCAGTCGCAAATAAGATTGACTGAAGGAAAAAAGAAAGATTTGCGTGTCGTGTTTCTTGACCTCCGCGAAGAAGTAAAGAAGATGTAACGAAATTAGATCAAAGGAAATTGTGAAATAAGATTTTCTCAATTTAATCCGCTTGTGCAAAAAGAGGTTGGGTCAGCTTTTTTATACCCCGAAATTGAGTTAGCAGCAGTTTTGGGCTTGTCGATTTCCCCCCTTTAACCCCTGTAAGCATTACGCTCATCACTCAATGTCACGGAATCAATCTTAATATAGTAAATCTCGACTTTGTTCTACAAGTATTGTTCGAGGAGTGAAACACTTTCCTTAAAGTAATACTTCATCGTCGCATGGGCGCCCGCAGTGGGGGGCGCTCCCCCCCCCCCCCCCGGACTTCTGAACATAGTCAAAACTTCAAACTTGTAGTAGTATACCGGTGCAAATAATGTCTAGTGTAGCGCGGGCTGTTTGAAATGGATGTGATTCTTTTAGTTAATCAGTAGATTTTGAAAGTTTTTAAGGGGTATGTATCGTTATTTTTGCCGACTTTTACGTTAGAATCAATCAGTGACGTTACCGGGGGGGGGGCTGGTGAACCTCCAAGCGTGTCCCCCCCCCCCCCCCAACGGTTAAGAGAGAAAGCGTGGGAAAAAGTAAAGGAAAGTAAAAGAAAATAATAGAAGAAAAAGAAGAAAAAGTAAGAAAACGTAGAAGATAAGGGTACAAAAGAGAAGAAAATTAAAGGGGGAAAGGGGAAATTGACTGTGATTGGCTAAATCAATAATTTAATATTACTGGAACTCGGAGGTTGACTTTTTTTACGATCTCAGAGTATAGGATTTTAGATGAAATTAAAGGAAAATTGTGATTGATTTCTATAAACATACCAATAAATGAAAATTGCTTTTGAATTCACCTAAATTCTGATTATATAATTTTCACATTGTGGTAAGTGAAATCAAGGGAATAAATAAGTAATTTTCGTCCATGATTTTGAGTAAATTTTTGTTCAGAATAGCTTGAAATTTTGCTAAATGGAGCTCAATTCTTCAAAATTTTCCAGGGTGGACCCCCAACAGAGAATCTCACCTCTTGTCTCCCCAAATGCAAAAGTCTATGCTTACACCACCGGAATCAATGTCACACAATGTGTCATGTTGCTATAGCGAAAGTACGCAACAGACCCACTGACCAGAGGGGACAGAGTCGAGAGAAGCAGGAAAAGTATGTTTCTCATCTCATTTCCTTTAATCGTCTACTTTTGATGTTTCGTCAGAAAAATCGGTGTTGATGGGAAGCGTATGGTGCAAACGAATAAGGAAAAATGCGCTCCATAATAAAGTCAGACACAGCCTGCGTGAAAAATCAAGACCAACAGGATCAAAACTAGATATTTGATGTTCAAAATCGGAGAAGGGCGCTCGAGTCTTTTCTGTCTCCCCGCAAAGTTATTTTTCCTCGTTCGTTCCCAATCCCAAGCACAAGATGTATAATCTCATAATCCATCATTGCCCAAGTTTTCAGTCCGTAGCCCGGTCGCGTCCCGTCGCGTCGGCATCCGGAGACTTCACTAAGAAAAGCCCCCCAAAAACTTTGAAGGAAGCCAGATCGAAATAACATCTTGTTTCTGTGGAAAAGGCTGCGTCGTAATTACTCTTTTGAGCTTGATAAGCCGCCGGCTGGGCCGCGCCGCGCCATCTCCGTAATTTGGGAATTGTTATCTATCTGCGAATCGTATAAATTAACGCTGCACAGGCGGAGGGCGAAAATTTTTGCCCATGAAGGGTTAATGTGAATGGGTGTATGGGATACCCAAATCTGTAAAAAAAGCTTATCTAATGACATTTGTCGTCGTTAACTCATTAATTTTTTTACTTTATCTCTGAAGGGAAGAAAGCATTTTCACACTGTTAGTAGAAATGTTCACTCAAACTCTGGTTACACGAAAGCCATGATTTCTCCCGGTATATAGTTTTGGGAGTAAGATATTTGTGTAGTAGAAAAATGTTTGAAAAGGAGGAAAGATACAGTAATACATAGGCTGTTCAAAAAATAATGCACATTCGGATTTTTTGGAAGAACGAAAGCAGCTATCAAAAATCGGTTTGTGGGAGCTTAAAGTCCTTGTAATTTCCAATAAAACAAGACCAAGTAGAGCTCTGTAGCTTAAAAATTGACTGATATACAGGGTCTTGAAAATGGCATGTTGAAACTACCCCTCCGGGATTTTCAGCTATTTTTTCCAAGGAAAAAAAAAACAAAAAAATTAAATTGAAAAAATTGAGTGTTTTGATTGAAAAAAATTACAAGATCTTACTGATTGTGTGGCCAGTCAGCAGGCACAGCTTACAGGATGAAACATGCACAGTACTCAGTACTTGCGACTTTCCTGTTTGACTTGTCTGTTCTGTTTGACGCGTGTGCGCAGTGCGAACTTCCAAATTTTTTTCGCGACGAATGCCAAGGAGAAAGAAGAGCAACGGCACGTTATTCAGTATGGTTTTTTGCGTGGTTTATCGGTGAGAGACGCTTTTAAAGAGAAGAAAGAAGTGTATAAAGACAACTGTTTAGACCGATATTAAGACAACGACCATAAGTTGTTGGTTTTAATCCTTTTCTAAGGGTCAGGAATCAGTGAAATCCGGTTTGAAAAAACGCTTCTTCAGAAGTGGACAGAAAGGCTGAGGCTATGCGTGAAACATGATGGACAGTACTTCGAAAAAATTAAGAAAGAGGCGAGTCATTGGATGAAGACAACTAACTTCAGTCAATTGTAGTAAGATCTTGTAATTTTTGTCGATAAAAACATCAATTTTTTCAATTTTAATTTTGTTTTGTTTTTTGTTTTTTCTTGGAAAAAATAGCTGAAAATCCTGGAGGGGTAGTTTCAATATGCCATTTTCAAGACCCTGTATATCAGTCAATTTTTAAGCTACAGAGCTCTATTTGGTCTTGTTTTATTGAAAATTACAAGGACTTTAAGCTCACACAAACCGCTTTTTGATAGCTGCTTTTGTTCTCCCAAAAAACCCGAATGTGCATTATTTTTTGAACAGCCTATGTAATTTGCACTTTTCCGGAGTTAAAGGATGATTTTACTCCATAGATGAGGCATCAACACCCGTTTCGATAGTATTTCCCGCTCTTAACTCCCGGTGCATTCTATTTTTACTACGCATGACAGTAAATAAAACCCTTATTTTTATGTTTGCTACGAGTTTAACTCCGGATTTGTTGACCGATTTTTAACAATGCATCATGACACATTTAGAAGTTGAACTCTTCCCATTTCTTGGCATTGCATCATGCATATCTATCCCCGTAAGCTCAAAAATCATAATCCCAAAAAATGTATGTCTGTCAGTCTGTCTGTCTGTCTGTCTGCCTGCCTGTCTCTGACACACCATAACCTCTAACCTATCAGTCCATACGCATTCTTCGGTAGGAATAGTTCTTTTTGATAGTTTTAGAGGATCCCCCCCCTTAACTGAATTTAAGGGTTGTTAGGACAGAAGTCATCGCTAAAATAGGGTAAAAATTAAAATGTCTAAAATATGGCTCTGAAGATTTTGTTGAAATTTTGTGAAAGTATATACTCAGTTGGATTCCACCCCCAACTATAGTCCTTCGACAGACAAATCGAATGTTTTCATTTATTTATGGCAGGAAAGGAAAAAAAACAGGGAATATGTCCGTTTACCAGGACACTGAGGCGACCGAAAAGTCTGTTATAAAATTTGGGGAAAACCCGAAGATACATAAACTCCAAACGCAGATAAATTAGTTTCTGTCTGTAGTTTTTCCCTAATCATATTTTGAAGACATCAGCTCAGTAGGTACGTTTTCTGTCACGTAAAATGAAAGTGCTGAAAGGCCTGTTAAATCGTGAAATACATTACACGTATTGAACTCGAGGAGTTTTTCAGGAACAGCTAACGACTGCCGACACCAGCTCTACGGAATGCGGGATGTCTTACGTCTCCCTTTCATTCATTCTTTCTCCCTCTCTCCCTCTCACTCTCTCTCTCTCTCTCTCTCGCTCTTTCTCTCTCTCTCTCTCGCTCTCTCTCTCTTTCTCTTCCTCTTACTCTTTCTTACTCTCTCTCTTTTTTTTTTCTTTTTTTTTCATTTTTTACATCGGATTCATAATTTTTTTTCGTTCGAGAACGATCAAGATATAATGACGACATTTTTTCCGACAACTACGAATATATTGACTGTGGGGAGGGGGGATTGAGCTGATGACAAGGGGAAGAAAAATTGATCCCAAGAGTAGGTCTGAGACGTGGAGAGGTTCGGAAGGGGGCTGACCGAACTTCCACCAACAGTCATCTTCACTTTTTCAATGAGCTTATAGTGCGCCCGCGCCCCGCCCCTACGATTTGGAGGGCACAGTAAGGCAAATCATATCATTCTTTTGGATCAGCGAATGCGATTCCAGTGTTGCCAGATTAGGGTGGAAAAGCCGTACGTTTTACATTGATTTAAATGGGGACGATACGGCTTTTTACCCTCGATCTGGCAACACTGTGCGATTCTAGCTGTGGCAGCTCTTGCGATTCGGAAACAATGCTTTTTCTCCAATTAATTGATTATTGAATCTACCTCCAATAGTTAATTTTTGGTGAAGCACTGCTTTGCTAACAAATCGATTATTTTACATAGAATCTAATTTAGGAACAACTTTGTTTGCCAAACTTGAACTAGCGACCATTGGATTTGCAAGAGCTTATGATGGTAAACGCTTTTTAACCGCTTACGGACCAAGTCCGAGTATACTCGTTTTTTCCCTCTAAGTTTATTTTACATTGTTTCATTCTTCATTCCAGATACACGCGACTAACGATGCAACTTACAAGATAAGGTTCCTTCGGGCGCCTTCAATTTATCGTATAGGCAATTCCAACTCCCCCGAGCACGAACAGTTAACTACCTTCCTTATTTAAGTGGAGGAATGACGTTCTTTTGAACTAACCTGGCCCTTGGAGGGTCTAATAGCGTCGTCAATTTTTGCTAACCTCAGTAGACCCAATGACTTTTTTCATCCATAAAATACTAATTTAACCTTTTTCCAGGAAAAGGGCCCTTAAAATAACGCGGGTGTGCTCTTTCTGATAATTTAGGATTGTGATTGAATGGAGATCTTAGCCTAAAGATCACACCTTTAGTTTTATGAGTAATTTTCCCAGGAATAGCCTCAATTTTCATGCAGCTTGTCGGCCAGTAATTGAAGTTTTTAAACCAATGAACTCCTTACCTAGTTAATCTTATAAATCCACCTATAACTCGCCAAAAAAAGAAGTAGAAAAAAATTCTTGTGATGAGTGGATCACACATTTTGGGACGTATTTCAACCAAATGATTCTTATTCTTTTGCCAACATTTTTATTTGATTTGACGGAGCAGGGCAACAGAGTCTGCAGGGGCCGATAGTGAACGATCGAATCGTAATCGTATTGAGTTGTGATCGATTACGTTACACGCCTATGGGTGGTGTCATTTTTTCTTTACTCGTTCCACGTAGGTAGTTACTGCCGTTTTCTTTGCATTAAGTTAATCAGCACTACTCAAATCAAAATAACGCTTTTTCGAAGACTTTCTACTCAATTCAAGTCAGCTTCTTTCCTTTAAACTCAACTAAACTTTCTTTTCAGTCGCAACTCAACATTTGCTCTTATTTTTTTCTCACTTAAGAACATTCTAAAATCAAAACCAACATTTCATCAAAAGTCAATTTACGGAGGATCACTCAAATCAAATTATACCCCTCCTCCCTTCCCCCTTATACCATTAAATCACTCAATTTTTTTTTTTTTTTTTTTTTTTTTTTTTTTTTTTTTTTTTTTTTTTTTTTTTTTACAAATCATAAGGGGCGGTAGCCCCCGGCCAAGTAAAAAAAAAAAGAAAGAAAAAAAAGTAAGAACAAGAACAGAACACAGATGCCAAGAGACGCGGTCGGGGCACCGACACTTATATACACGCAACAGAGCAAATTTCGCGATTTCGGCGTTTTGGGATCGTTAATCATCGATTCCAGTTAAGCCGCTAATCAAAACCCCATATCACCCCATATCGATCGATTTGCCACGCGCTCGAGATGATGATTCTAAAATTTCAAATCAATCGGACAATATTTAAGAAAGATATTAAGAAAAAACAGCTAATTTAAGCCTCTAAAACTGCACGTTTGGTCATCATGAATTTTACACGGACGATTGCGAGAGAACCATTGCTCCAAATCATTAAAACTTGGTACCGTTAGATTTGTAATGTTCTAGTGTAAGTTGCTTTCAATTTTGAGACCAATCCGACTTCAGTGCTCGGAGAAATCGTCAAAATACTTGACGGTTGTTCCGTTTCAGAAGCATTTCAGAGCAATTAATCGGAAAGTCCTACAGGGTAAACGGTGGCACGGATCGAAGAAAACTTGGTACAGAAATGTCCGTATTGCTTCCGTGTGCGTGCTTTTGTCAACATTTTAACGATCCGAGCAATATTAAGGGAGAAATCTTCAATTGAATACATGTCAGTCATAGAATAAGAGACAAGAGAATCGTTTTAATTATCAGTTGTTGTAACCGTCGCCCACCAGACAGCGCCAACCTCCAGTCGACCGACTGTCAAACAAACCGGTAGCGTTCGATGATGACATGTTTTTGTTTATTTGTTTTCATTCGGGTGATTTTGTTTTGCTCGTCGTGTTGATCGATTCGGTTACGACTGTATTCGAATTATTGGCTTTCTTTAAAATGAAAGTGTTTGCGGCCACCATTCACTTCATTCTTTACTCCTTGCTCGCCTGATGGATTCTGTGTTTTATCCTCCAACTTTGCTCGGTAAATCAGAAATCAGTGTTGTCTTTAGTCGGAGTCATTGCGGAGGTGCAACTCTTTCACCTGGACTGTTTAACGTGAATAACAATTCATCTATTATCT